>OZ010796.1:259643800-259727779 GCA_963932465.1 Maratus speciosus | reverse complement strand
TGAACTGTGATCATGATTTTTTGGGGATATCATGTAACATTTATCCTGATATGCTGGTTTTGAAAAAAACAAATGAAAATAATAGTGCTGCAGATTATCTTGATTTGAAAATAAACATTTCAAACGGTATACACATATAAATCTATAATAAACGGGATAACTTTAATTTTGAAGTTAACCATTTAGTTAATTGGAGTTCAAATATCCATAAACGCGTTTACGTCAATATCATAATAGGTCAGATTTTTCACTACTATAAACTCTGTTCGAATAAAAATTTATTTTTTAAAGAACTTTTTAATTTAACCAGCATTTTGTATTATAAAAATAATATACCTTTGAATTTCATTAATAAATATACTAGTTTTACAGACAGTCTTCATTTTTGAGGAGTTGCTATGCAATTGACAGTTAATGATTTGTATAACTTAAAACCTTTTTTTGGACGGTTTTACAAGGATGTCTGCAATTGTGTGGCAACAGACATGGAATGTGCATGGACAGATTATGGATCAGTGGAATTTGATTATTGTTTTTTGTAGCTGTGTGGCTCGGATTTGGGTAAAATAATTTTATTGTTTCAGTATACATTACATATACGTTCTGAATCAGTTGTATCTTCGAGATGCACTGTTTATTGTGGCGTCGGGTCCGGTGGGGGAGTGTTCACGATATGCTTTCAATTGTTTTTATGCATTTGATTTATGCTTTGCAACACTCTGGCCGAAACCCACTGCCACTACTGAATAATATTTTGTTGTAAATTGTAATTAGTCTGAAACATTGCTGTGCTTTTCAAAATGCCCACCGCTGAAGAGGCCACAGCCTTTTGTTGTTTTTTCTTGTTCAGGTTATATGTTTAAATTTCTTGGATGTTTTATGGTTATACTTAATTTATTTATGGTGCAAGATTCTGGGTCTGACAAATGCATTTATACATAATGTGCTATATATAATCTGTGTGGTTATTTGCAGCTGTAGTGCTTATCGCATGGATTTTGTTTTTATTTTTATTTTTTAGTTTTAGTTTTACCTTTAACCTTTTTGAGCTTATATATATATATATACAGTACAACAAGATCCAAAATCCGAACCCTCTGGATCTCGGCGATTCCAAATTTCATATCATTTTCAGTTTATTTGTCAAAAAAAATTAATCTCCCCCCCCCCCCCCTTCCTCGCAAAATACAAAAAAAGTGCATGATTTATGTCAAGAATGCATTTTTAATACTAAAAAACAAAAATATTAAAACATATATTTTTTTAAGGTAAAATAAAAAAATCTATCCACATTGACCACCCCTTTCCCCACAAATTATTTACATCAGAAACATGTATACAATACAAAAAAAAAAAGATAAAATACTTTAAAATAATAAAACTAAAGTAGATATCTGAGATAAATTTTTTTATAAAAGTAAATAAAAACTCATCTGAATTATAACACATTTAGTTATTTAACATAACATTCTGAAAATACGACTGCACTCGTTTGTAAGCCCTGTGATATCGTTTGATATCACATATATTATTCTTTATAGGTAATTAATATGATCCCTAGGTAGTTAAAATTTAATATTAACAATCAATATAAAAATCCCCTTTCTATTTCTTTTTGTATATCTAAGTTTTAAATTAATCTTCTTTCTTTTTCACATTACTTTAACGTTCCCAGAAAACTCTCTCTCTGCTCTTTTATCTATGTAAATAAAATAAAAAAAGAATATTATTCACAGCCATTTCATTTCGAAAGAGTCATTCTTTTCGCGTTGCATCTGCCTATAAAATTTCTCTCTGTCAGATTTTTAATTCGATCCTTACTAAGAGATAGTCAAAACTTTGGTTAAACCAGCGGTTAGATAATAATATCCAGATGTACTTTTAAACTTAAGTCGCCTTTCAAGTTACCGCACTCATTCCAATGCTATTGACAGCTTTCGGATTCTTTCTTACTTTCTCACGGACTAACGCTTGGCTAATTATCGCCTATTAGGCTTTTCATCTAAATTAAACTACCCCATGTATTCCAATGTAACGGTCATCCCTTGGCAAGATCTGTGTCTTACCCAATATCTATATATCGCCAAAACTTTACGAATGAAAAGGTGAAACTGATCACTCTTTGCCTGCTTCTCAGAATGTAAAGATTAAGTTTTGATTGTGTGTAAGGGGGGTCACTCCCAAGGCACTTATGTGTCTCTTCAAATTTTCATTAAAGTTTCCTTATTACGCTACAAGTATTAGTGAATCTTCTGGATCTGAGTTTATTGTGTTGTTCGCGCATTCGTACTCCACTACGGAAAAATCTAAAAAATCTCGTTTAAGTAATTCGAATGATATTTCCATTTACTTATCAATTTCTCAAGTTTTTAGGGAAGAAGACTCCTGCAACGAGAAACAATCTCTATCACAAACTTTGGTGCCCAAGGAAGAAGATTTTTTAAAACTTGTAGCTGGGAGTGACCCTCGCTTTTATTCTGCATTTTACAAAAAAAAAAAAAAAAATTACGAGACTTCAGATTAATTAACTGTACGGAAGGACTAGATGAAAAGACTGTAACTAAGAACAAGTGATTGAGAAACCTTTCTCCCTCCGTTTCATCCGGGTTTTTGGGCCCTTTCGTTCGACCTTTAATCACCGTCGTGCTGCTGTGTGATCGACCGTTTGTCAAATATCGCCGCTGTCAACTTGTGAAGTCGAAAAATATGTTTGTTGTTTCCAGATGCAATATAGTTTCGTTTTCTCCTGCGCTCGCCTGATAAGGATATAAGGAAGCGGAGTTCGCTTTAGATATGGAAAGCGATGATTAAAGAATTTTCGACTCGTGTGCCATTTTCACCTGATCGGCGGATTTTCAAGTGTGTTAATTTCCGAATAGTGCCTGTGCGCGCGATGTGTGTGAATCTGTTTTTGAGTATTCAAGATCTCAAAGTACTCGCAGTAGATCTCAAAGTCTCGTGTACTTGCAAAAAAAAGTGTGAAATGGGATTGTGATTAAGATGCTTGGTGTGATTTCAGCGAATAATTTCTACACGGTTGATTAGTCATCGGTGTTCAAAATTAATTTGTGAAATATGTCTCATCAAGTTCGAAAATACAGTTGTCGCTCCCGTGATGTGATGTTTTTTTAAATGTCTAGTTTTACGACATTTTTTATGCTTTACAGATATAGTAAGACTTCACATTTTTGAACTAAATTGTCAGTATAAAAAAAAAAAGTTAAAAAAATGGGTCTTGATATTTTATACAAATTGTGTATAAATTACCTGGTTATGAATAAGATATTTAACGCTTTTAGAGGAACGGACCTTGCGATTATGATTGTTTCTTTTCACTATTTATTTTGAGAACTGTTTATTATTTCTCTTGAAAAAAAAAGAAATGAAAACAAAAATAATTGATTGAAAGTACCCCTTTAAAGCCAATTTACAACTGTGTTACAATAGCCACGATACATTTACATATAACACAAACTGTGGCAACGAACAATTTTTAAATTGAGAAAGTTATTCAAGTTATTCTATTTGTATGGTTATCTTTTATTTTACTTTTTAATGTGGTTCACAACATTATTGGAGTTATAATTGATTATTTTACTTATGAGGGAATTACTGTATATTAGTAATTTGTTTTATTTTTACCCCAAGTTAGTATAGCAGGAGGGAAATTATGAAAATAGTTTTTTTTTTTTTTTACATACATTTTTTCCCTGCATGGATGTCACTTGTTTAAACTATGCTAATAACACCTTCAGTATATTTAATTAGCTTTGAATGACAAGTAAGTTTTCATTACAAGGGTTATGTTTTATCTATGCAGGGTTACATTTATGAAAACTAAAAAAATGGAAATTTATATTTAAATTTCAGTATTGTGTTTTTATTCGTGTGCCATCAATTATTTGGTTCTTGTGCAGAATATTTTAATTTGACTATATGTGTTTAACATTTTTTTTATTTTTATCAAAGGTAAGTCTTTTTAAATATAGATAGATGTTCGTTTCCCATTGCTTTAAAAAAAAAGAAAAGTTTAATAATTAAAGCAATCTAGATATATTTTATGCTTTCATATGTTATTATAATTTTTAATTTTGTCCTTATGGTATTATTTCAAGTTTTTTTGAAAATGTGATGGGTTTATATTTTATGCATTTTATGTTATTAAATTCAAATGTTGTGTCATATAATATTGCGACAATTTTTGGTTACCCATATTTTTTTTTTTCGAAAATTTAACTTTTCCCCATTTCGTTTTATATTTAAATTTCACGAATGCATTAGGTAAAAGAAAGAGAAGTGTGTGACAAATATTAATTTTTGATTAATTTTGATTTTTTTTGGTAGTGTGAATTTTTGTTGTTGTAAAGTATTCAGAATTGTTCTAGAACCATTATTGATAGCAGTAGTCGACCATGCATGCCCGTTTTAAAAATAAAATTACATTGTGGTTCAAAGATAATATTCACTTCTCCGGTTTACATCATTTTTGTTGAAAAGAACACTTTTAAGAAAGATTTGGATTTCTTATATTTTTTTTTCTTTTTCAACTTTTTTTTCACAAGTACTACTTCATATGTTAGATATTGGGTTACGTTACACAAAATTTGCTCTTTTTGAATATAATTTTGTTCATTCATATACATACATTTCACTAGTTCATGAGTTTGGGGTTTCTTTTTCCCCTCCCTTCACACACATACAGTAATTTTTTTTTTCTCTCGATATATACAGCACTGTGAAGGATTCTAAAAAAAAAAAAAAAAAATCACTTTTTTTAATATTTCACTTTTTATACACTTAGGTACATCTTACTTCTTCACCATATGGCATAAGTGATAATTTAATTCACATTTAAATTTAAAGTTAAAGGTTTGTTTTTTTTTTAGAAATTAATTGTGTACTGCTTTATATATATATTTTTTTCATCGGACTATACGGCGCGCAAATGGTCGGATGATTGAAAATATATTGTTTTTGTGTGAAAATATTCTGATGTGGATCGTTTTTGTTTTTTTTCTTCACATGTAAAAGATGTTTTTTATCAGAAGGGTACACAGCAACACTATACACTTTTTACAACATTTGCATTTCTTTAGATATTTTTTTGGAAATTCGGTATCAAACTTTAGACAGTTGTTTAGATAGTTTTAGTTCAAAGGTTGAGTACAGATGTTTACATTTTTATCACACAAGAAGCGTTTCCTGGTCACATTTGTCCTTTTCGCTTTTCTTTACTTAAAAGCACAGTTCTTTGTTTGTTTGTTTTAACTTTAGGCTAAGCATTTTTGTGCTTGTGATACAATGCTCTTGGTTCCATATGTACACAATGAGTTTGTGTTCATAGTTCATACAACTGAGTTCATAGCTTATACAACTGAGTTCATAGTTCATTGAGTTCATAGAAAAAACACTTTACACGAGTTCATACCATTGTCAATTCTTTGTGTACTTCAGGGACCAATTGCACTATTATTTTTTTCTTTCATGACAATAATTAGTTCATAGAATTTTTCCTTACACATATTAGTTCATAGTTTGTTTTCTTTCTTGTGATTTGTTTTGCATATTAGTTCATACCAATTTTGTTTTGGTAGACACTTTAGTTCATTGTAATAATAGTTTTGTTAGACACATGTGTTCATAGCAAGTTTCATTCTTTTACACACACTTTAGTTCATTGTATTACTTTTACACTAGTCAGTGAAATACCCCTACACATTATTTCTTTGAAATAATTTTTCACTTTTGTTCATTGATATACTTAGATTGCTGTATTCATTTACACATGCAACTATGTCGTTGAATTAAACTTTGTTCACTGACACACATTGCTTAGATACTCGTATACATCGTTAGCCCAGTGGCAGAAACAACGCGACACGGCGACATAGTCGCGGACACAAAAAATCTTTTGCAGACAATTATTGTCTGCATTAATGAAGTCAATTTAAAAAATTGTCCGCAACTTTCGGACAATTTTTCCCCCGTAAAAAGCGCGAATTTCGGCCAAAAAGTACGTAAAAAGTGTAAATTTTGGCAAAAGATCGCGTTAAAAGCAATAATTTCGGCAAAAGATCGCGTAAAAGCATGAATTTTGGCAAAAGATCGGGTAAAAATCGTGAATTTTGGCAAAAGATCGCGTAAAAAGCGTGAATATCGGCAACAGATCGCGTAAAAAGCGCAAATTTCGACAAAAGATCGTGTTAATGGCGTGAATTTCGGCAAAAGATCGCGTAAAAAGCGCAAATTTCGGCAAAAGATCGTGTTAATGGCGTGAATTTTAGATAAAGATCGCGTAAAAAGTGTGAATTTCAGCAAAAGATCGCGTTAAAAATTTTTATTTCGGCAAAAGATCGGGTAAAAGGAGCGAATTTTGGCAAAAGATCGGGTAAAAAACGTGAAGTTTGGCAAAAGATCGCGTAAAAAGCGCGAATTGCGGCAAAAGATCGCATAAAAAGCGCGAATTTCGGCAAAATATCACGTAAAAAGCGCGAATTTCGTTAAAAGATCGCGTAAAAGTGTGAATTTCGGCAAAAGATCGCGTTATAAGCACTAATTTCGGTAAAAGATCGGGTAAAAGCGTGATTTTCGGCAAAAGATCGCGTAAAAAGCTCAAATTTCGGCAAAAGATCGCGTTAATGGCGTGAATTTCTCCAAAAGATCGCATAAAAAGTGTGAATTTCAGCAAAAGATCGCGTTAAAAGCTTTAATTTTGGCAAAAGATCGGGTGAAAGGCGTGAATTTTGGCAAAATATCGTGTAAAAAGCGCGAATTTTGGCAAAAGATCGCTTAAAAAGCGTGAATTTCGGCATAAGGTTGCGTAAAATGTGCGAATTTCGGAAAAGGATCGCGGAAAATGCGAATTACGTCAGAGGATCATGAAAAAATGCAAATTTCATCAAAGGATCGCGGAAAAGTACGAATTTCGTCAAAAAGGATCATGGAACAAACGCGAATTTTGTCATAGGATTGTGGAAAAGACGCGAATATTGTCAAAAGATCAAAAAAAAAAAAAAAAAGAAAGAAAAATTGCGAAATTTGTCAAAAAATCATGGAAAAAACGTGAATTTCATCAAAGAATTACAAAAAAATAATTTCCTCAAAAGGCCGCAGATTTCATTCAAGAGTTTTAGAAAAAACTCAGTGCTTTTCGCGCTTGAGGCCTCAGAAGCTTCCGAAGGTTTTTAAAAGCATCGTTATTGCCTATGTGTGGTTCTGCTTATCCTACACACTTTAGAAATTCCTCAAGAAGTTAGATGACGAAATGTTATAAGTAAAATTAATGAGAATGCACCATGCTTACCATGTTTTAAATAGAATGATAAAAAATTCCTAGTTTAATTTATTATTTATTCATTAAAATGACATGCAAAATTTGCAGACAGATTATGAGATTTTAAAAGCTTGTCGCAGACAGCTACAAAACTTTCTGCCACTGGGATCGTTAGTTCATTGAGATTTGCTTACATTTTTAGTCATGCATATATGTTTGTTTTTAAACATTGCATACTGAATTGAAAATATTCATTTTTTTTTCAAGTTTTTGAACCTTTGCACATTAACATTCTTTTTGCATGTTTGTTTTTATGTCTCACTATACCAGGACTATTTTTAATTTTGCATGATACATTGCAACATAAACATTTATTAAACTTTACATTTTGCATACACTTAATTTTTTTGCTTTTTAATATTTTGTTATGTAGTGACATTCTCATGTCACCATCACTTTGTTTAACAACGAAGATTTCTCAGTATATAGGAAACTACCTCTTCACATACTATGCATTTTTTTTTATTTTAGGCTCATGTTTTTTTTTTTTCCTTTCTTGTTTTATGTTACACCAGGTTTTCATCATTAAACTTTCTCACATTTTAAAAGTTACCAGTTATTAAATTATCGTTTAATTTCTTGGTTCTAAATACCATGACACAGTAATGTCATCATCACTTTGCCTAATTGCAAATTGACAGTTTGGCATTTTTTTCACAGTTACATAATTTTAATCCTTCACTGACATTTTAATCCAACTCTATACTTTTGTAGCAGTTGCTTTTCTCTTTTGTCATATACTTTTTCTACAATCACATAATACATTTTCTTTTCTCATATAATACTTTTAAGGTGTTTTTTTTTCGATACACACCACTTTTAAATCATACAAGCTAGACGATGTGTTTAAAAAAAAACAGTTACTTTTAAATCACAAATGCTGTTCAGTTGCAGTAAATTGTTAGGAACTTCCTCATCTTTACCCATAGTACAGATCCTCACTAACACAATGTCATCTCGACATATTAATAAGTTTAAACTTTGATAAATAAATGGGCTCACTGCATGAGGTATTTGTAGTTGCTATTAGTAGATAACGACTACTTCTCACAAAAAAATAAGTTTTTTTTAATATTTTATTATATTTTGATATTAGACACTTTTGTTTTGTAATCAAATCATCTCTTTTGCTCTTCTAATCACTGCACTCAGAAATTGTTTAATTTAAAATTATGGTTCTATGGTCACACACTTCATTTGTGCTGAGAGACACTCCTGAAAGGGTGCCATATTACTTTTCTGTGCCCATCTATATCGCTTATTCATATTTTTATGAATATTATTTAGCTATTTTACATACTGTATATTAATTAGTTATATGTTGTGTTTATTTTTTTGTCCACTTATTTTTATGATCTGAAATGGATCAAGATTTTGTGAAGAATTATAGAGCTTCTTTTAAAGCTTCTCAATACTGGTCATGACAACCAGTTTCTAACAAATATTTGCAAATTTATTGATAATGGTACCTACTTTTAATGTGACGTCACAATATACAAAACAGGAAAAAAAAAAATTCCTGTTGTTGAATTAATATGTGCACAAGTACAGTTAAGAATACTGTCTATTAAAACATAGTCTATAAGACTAGTTCACGTGAACCTTTTTGAACTTCTACTGAGCCTTTATAAAAAAAGGACATTATGAAGCATATTTAAGTCATGACATATATAATCATATATATATATATATATATATATTTGTAATTTCAAGATATTGTTTTGTATTGTTTCATGTAAAGTTTTTTATTATTTCTTTGGAGAAGACACAGATTTTTCTTTTCTCTCTTTTCCCTTCCCCATCTCTGGGCATTCAAGGCTGGTCGGTTTTTGGGGGGAAATATGTGATATCGTTTGATATCACATATATTATTCTTTATAGGTAATTAATATGATCCCTAGGTAGTTAAAATTTAATATTAACAATCAATATAAAAATCCCCTTTCTATTTCTTTTTGTATATCTAAGTTTTAAATTAATCTTCTTTCTTTTTCACTATACTTTAACGTTCCCAGAAAACTCTCTCTCTGCTCTTTTATCTATGTAAATAAAATAAAAAAAGAATATTATTCACAGCCATTTCATTTCGAAAGAGTCATTCTTTTCGCGTTGCATCTGCCTATAAAATTTCTCTCTGTCAGATTTTTAATTCGATCCTTACTAAGAGATAGTCAAAACTTTGGTTAAACCAGCGGTTAGATAATAATATCCAGATGTACTTTTAAACTTAAGTCGCCTTTCAAGTTACCGCACTCATTCCAATGCTATTGACAGCTTTCGGATTCTTTCTTACTTTCTCACGGACTAACGCTTGGCTAATTATCGCCTATTAGGCTTTTCATCTAAATTAAACTACCCCATGTATTCCAATGTAACGGTCATCCCTTGGCAAGATCTGTGTCTTACCCAATATCTATATATCGCCAAAACTTTACGAATGAAAAGGTGAAACTGATCACTCTTTGCCTGCTTCTCAGAATGTAAAGATTAAGTTTTGATTGTGTGTAAGGGGGGTCACTCCCAAGGCACTTATGTGTCTCTTCAAATTTTCATTAAAGTTTCCTTATTATGCTACAAGTATTAGTGAATCTTCTGGATCTGAGTTTATTGTGTTGTTCGCGCATTCGTACTCCACTACGGAAAAATCTAAAAAATCTCGTTTAAGTAATTCGAATGATATTTCCATTTACTTATCAATATCTCAAGTTTTTAGGGAAGAAGACTCCTGCAACGAGAAACAATCTCTATCACAAGCCCCCCACCCCAATTTTCAAAAACTTTCATTTTTTGAAAAAATTTCGTTATTGATTTTTAAAGCTTTGTAAATTAAAATATAAATATCTTGTTTTGGATGGTACACTTTAGTATTTTGTATTTTTTTTTTCATCTTTAGTTAAAAAGAAATAAATAAAAATAATCTATCCATGGTTTCTTTCTGCATTGCAAAACATATTATCCACCCAAAGTTGATGAACTCATTGAGTAAACACTCGACAACAGATAGCTTCCTACTTTTTCTCCATTGTTTCTGTAAAGGGGGCAATTTTTGGGAGGCGTTCTAACTTTCTAATAACTGATTAATTTTAATAAAAATTTGTTACAGCCTAATTTATTATTTTTTCAACTTGCTGAAAATTTGAAAGAAATCGGTCAATTTACATACGAGATATGGATTATTTTCCTTTTTTTTAACAGTAAGAAAAAAAAGTTTGGTTTATCATTCTTTTTCTTTATTGTTTGCTTGCAACTCAATAGTTTTCTTTTTTTTTCTGCACGTAAGCAACGCAAACTTGTTGACACATTCACAAAGTCCTTTTTATATCTAAAAGAATAGAATTTTAATAGTTTTTTGGCGCACAAAAAATGAGAAAAAAAAATAGAGTTTTGAATCATCACGGCTTTTTAAAAAGCCATCCTGGCAAGGCATGCTGATGTTGGTGTCGCAGGCTTGGAAAAGTATTACGGAAGAACAGATCGTAAGATCATTTTACCATAACTAGACACGTGGAATGAAATGAGTATGAATATCTTGTTCTTTAACCCTTTGAATGCCAACATGATTTTTAGACAATTAGCTACAAGTGCCATGCTGCTAGAGGAAACTAGAAATTTAAATAAATATATATATATATTTCTTAGGTAAATTCGGAACATTTTACTTATGAAAAGTATTTCAAAAACAAAAAATAAATGTTATAATTCCAATAAATATTATAATTCCAACATAAGTGACAATAAACAAGAATCAACAAGTATGAAATAGAGATCGTATTAGTTCATGTGTGAGCCAGGAGCGCGATTGCGTTCCTGGCATTTTCGGCCAGTGTATTGAGGAGCGCGATCGTGCTTCTTGGCACTCAAAGGGTTAAAAATTGTTAGATGAGAGGAGAGGTTTTCGATCCAGTTTCAAGAATTCCAAATTTATAATATTTTTCTTTTCTTTTTATGTATATATTAAAAAAAAAAAAATGCTAGTTAGCAAAATGTCCAGATTTTAGAGAATTCCAAATTTTGGATGTCCGGATTTGAGACTTTGTACTGTATATTTAAATCATTCAGAATGCATTAAATGTTCAGATGTAAATATGTCAGTTTTATGTAATTTTTATTTCAGTATATTTATTGGGTGAGTGCAAAAGTTCATGCAGAGGTGCAATAGGTGGCGTTTGAAACGGCATAAAGTGTTGTCTTTAATACTGCCATCTATGTAAGACAGATCGTTGGAAAGGTGACGTGTGCAGCTTTCATTTCAAACAAAATAATTTGTGTAGATACAAACTGCTTTAAGAAAGATTACTTTAAAAATGAGTGTCAATAAGGTGCATTTATGGCATGTTATGCTTTACGAGTTTTGGAAGGGAATAAACATTGCAGCAGCCGTAAAAATCATTCAAGAGGCTTATCAAGATCAAGCACTAGCTAAACAAACTGTGGAAAAATGGTTTGCAAAATTTCGCCGCAGAAAGTTTAACCTTGAAGACGAGCCACGCTCAGTTCGATCTTCACACATTGATGATGATGTTGTGCTTACTTTAGATCAGAATACTCCGCGAATTTAAACAGAGGAAGTTGGTACAGCACTTAACGTTGACCGATCAACCGCTTTTCGGAGTTTAAAAAACATGGGATTCGATTAGAAGCTCGATATATGGGTGTCCCATTTACTGACCGAGAGGAACAAAATCAAGTGAATTTCTGCTGCCGTTTCTTTACTCGAGCGGATCAAAAACGAGCCGTTTTTGGATCTAGTAGTGACGGGTGATGAGAAATGGGTCATTTACAACAATGTTCAGTGCAAACGCACATGGAAACAGGCAGGTGAGTATGGTGACACAATGGCAAAGGCCAGTTTACACCCAATGAAGGTGATGCTCTGTGTTTGGTGGGATTGCAACGGCATAATTTATTTTGAGTTTCTCCCCGCTGGCCAAACGATTGATTCGGACAAGTAATGTCGCCAATTAACCAATCTGAATTGAGAAATCAAACAGAAATATCCGATTTTGTCAGATCGCAAGGGCGTAGTCTTTCATCATGACAACGCCAGACCACACGTTTCGAGACAGATGCTGCGCAAACTGAACAGCCTGAAATGGGATGTCCTAACTCATTGACCGTATTTTCCTGATATCGCACCATCTGATTATCACTTGTTCTGGTCATTGCAAAATCATTTAAATGGAAAAAAACTTGACTCTTTGGATGCTTTAAAAAATGTCGTGACTTCATTCTTTGAATCTAAACCGCGTAGTTTTTATGATCAGGGCATCCTTATGTTACCAAAATGTTGGAAACAGATTATAGAAAACGATGGAGCATATATCATTGATTGAATAAAGAACTTTGTTTGCCTAATCACTGTGTGTCTTTTATTCTCAAACTCCGGATGAACTTTTGCACTCCCCCAATAGTATAACTGAACTTACTTATAAAACTGATTAAATCCTAGGTAGTTTAAGTCTGAAGAGAACAACTATTACGTTATAAAATTAAATGTATGTAAATAAATATTTTGTCTAGATTTGTTCCATGTGTAAGTTTAAACTTGGGCTTATTTCTCATCACATTCAATGTTTTGCCCTGGATTTGTATTATATTAATTTTTTTTTTTTTTTTTTTTTTTCACTGTATCTAGATTTTTGTTAATATAAATTTTAACTCAGTCTGAACTAAAAACATCAAATGTCAACTCAATTAACTCATTTATATATTTTTATTTTATTTTATTTAAATTACACAATTGAATAAATTCAACTGTAATTTACAGCTAGTATTTCACCAACATTTCAGGGAATATTTATGTAAATATGTTTTGAGAATTATATTCTCATATTTTAAATGAAATAAAAAGTACTGTAGAAATGAAAATTTACTAGTATTTTAATACATTATATGAATATTTAGTATAAATAGCTGCAAATTGATATATCTTTATTTAATTATATAATATACACACAATACATTAATTCAGATGTTAGAAAATTTTATTTTAACCATTATTTCTTAAATTAGGAATACTTACAGATTCTAAAATGATCATTATTTGGTTAATGACACCCTATGTGTAAAAAACCATTTATTTTAAAACAACAAATTTTACTTCTCCAACTTTTTTTTTTATTTAAAGCACACAGATGGAACAATGTTTCTAGCAAGTTTCAGAAAATTTCGTGATGATTCATTTTTTTTATGGGCTATTACAGTCAGCTCTTTTTTTTTTTGGGTGATATTTTCAATTTGAACATAATAAAAAGTAAAGAAATAAAATTTTACTATTGTTTTGATGTGAAATATGCATTCTTTGTACAAATAGCTTCAAATTGGTACCAGAAACGTAGAATTTGAGCCATTAGTTGTCAAGTTATGGCCATTTACAGATAAGATTCTAAGATGGTCGCCATTTGGTAAAAATCACCAATTTTCAAATGGCTATATCTCAGCCAATATTGCGAAAATTATTTTTAAATTTCAAATTTGAAGGTTTCATTACTGTGTCTGTCTATGATAAAAATTTTAAAGAAATCCGTGACTATGGTGCAACACTTTTTCTTTAAATTGGTTGATTTCACGTGGAATGACCCAACATATTTTGAGAAAAGACTTAATTTTACTTTAAATTAGGAATATCCTTTTTTTTCCCTTCCAGTTTTCAACATTTTATTTAAACTCATAAACAAAAGGTAATTTTACTTGTTGTAGGTAACTGTTAAATTACTTCTCTACTTTTCCTACATTGTTAACTCTAAAAAAATGCCCAGATAATAGGATTGTTTCAATCTTTTTACATAGATAAAAAAATATATACAGAACAGTAAAACCACATTCAAGGAAAATTAAATGTATTTTGCTTTCACATAGTTCTTATTTATGGTTAAATATACCAGGATATCTGCATTTGCTAGTAAAAATATTACATAGTTATGATCTGTACAGTATTTTTTCAAGTGAAACAAAAATATTTTGAACAAGAAATTTTATTTAGTTAATGGAATCAAGTAAACAATATAAAGAAATAAGACACATTTCTTTCAAATATTTTTTCTGGATTTATTTGGCTCGAGAAGAAAAATGTGAAGGTTGGCAGCTATGATATTAAAAAAAAACACGTTTTGCAGCTCAGAATTAATAACTGTCACAGCTTTTATTATTAAAATTCCATTTTGTAAGTATATTCTTCAAATTATTTATTATATAATTAAAATTACAAATGAAACAATCTGAAAAAAAAGAGGCAATTATATATATCAAAGGGAAAGAAAGGCCATAAAAATCACCTAAAAAATATGGTTGAGTCAATAAAAGAAATATTAAGTCATATGATGCTTTTTTCTTATTTACAACAAAGAGAAAGGTAACTGGCAGTCACTTGCATATTTAATACCAGAGTGCTAATAGTTTTAGTACATACATACATATTAGAGCAAAAAATATTTGGACACTTCATGCTGAGATTAATATCGAGAAATCTATGAAAAAAAAAATTCTTAATTCCAATACAATATTCCAACATAATTAAAAAGGTAAAGGTTGGAGAAAATTAATGCATTGTATATTAACTGCAATATATTTGCCTGCTTTATGATGCAGGAGCAAATTTTCACATAAGAAAGCTTATAAATATTAACAAATAAAGCGTAAAACGATTTAAAAAAAGACAACAATTGATAAATTTAAAATAAAACTAAAAACATTAAAAATACTTTTTAATATTTTCTACTGAATGTAGGGATGTAAAACATTTTTACCTTTTTTCAGCTTTACTAGTATCAATAGCATTAACAATTTGAATATCTTCTTCAATAACCAGCATATTTTTTGGAATTGGAGTCTTGAAGTTAATGCAGCCGCTGACATTACAAGTATATATTATCTAAAAATAATTGCAATGTCATGAAACAATTACAAAAATCATTTCAACTTTAAAACATAAAATATATTACAAGAAAAAAATGATAAATTTTGAAATGAAACAGATACAACAGTAATATGATGTATAAAAACATTGCATAATAAAAATTAAATTTCATTTCTAATTGATACAATTTACACAGTTCTTCAGTAAGACAAGATAAAATTTTAAAACATGTTTCAAGAAGGATATGATTAATCGTATATTGTAAAATAATAGAAGAAAGTGTTTAATCATATAGTATTACCATATTTTATTTTTACTATATACATATATAATACCAGTCAAACCCAATTTCAGGTCAAACTTGTTTATCCTAATGCACTTAGGATAAACTAGTTTTCCCTAGGCCAAACTGGTTTATCATAATGCACTTAGGATAAACTAGTTTTTATTTGGCCAAAACTAGTTTGTCCTAATGTACTTAATTTGTTTATCTTAATGTACTTAGGATAAACTAGTTTTTCCTAGGCCAAACTAGTTTCACCTAATGCATTTAGAATAAACCAGTTTTGCCTGCCATTCAGTGAATAGCAGACCTAGGAAAAATTAGTTTATCCTAAGTGCATTAGGATAAACTAGTTTGGCCTAGGGAAAACTAGCTTATCCTAAGTGTGTTAGGTAGGGTGTCAACGATTTTAATCAGTTGATTTAATCAGCTGTTAAAAAAAAAAAAAATCATTGATTAAAATCAAACATTTTCTAAATGTTTAAAATGTCAAAAAAAGTTTTAAAATCTAAGATGAACATAATTTGAAAGTTTCTACAAGTATTTTGACTTATGGATAAACAAAAAAAAAAGCTTTTAATATTTATTTCTAAGCTTAATTCCTGAGTATTGTAAAAAATTAAAATCAGTTAAGTTTGTAAAAAGCCAGGGGTGATTGCGACTCAAGAGTGAAAAACCCTGAAATTTAATTGATACAAAGTGAAAAACCCTGAAAATTAATGATGCAAAATATACCAATATCAATTTACATAGCAATTGATGCTGCAAGAGCATGACAATCAAATGATATATTTCTGCTATTGTTTGAAATATACAATTGCAGAAAAACATAATTTGGTAAACCTACATTAATTGCACTGAAAGCTAAATGAAACAAGTACAAATTATGTGTTAAGAGTGGGATCTCTTAGTAGATTTAATACAAATCATATATATGGCACCTAGTTATTTGAAAACAGTAAAAAAACTTCTAAGTGGCTAAGTATTAGAGAAAAAAGTAAATAAATAAAAATAGAAATTTTGTTTGTTTTTTTAGCTTTGCTCTTACACAAGGTAAATTTCTTTTTCCTGTTTTCTTCCTGGGTATTACACATTACAGATATGCAATTCTGGACATTTTTGAACTGAGATTGAGATGGATGACACAATACCAGGGGTGATTCTGAGTAAAAAAAAAATTATCTGAAATTCACAGCAACTTTTCTGAAAGGTTACAGCAGAGAAGGGGGGGGGGGGGGGAGAAGAATCATTCCTTGTTCGAATTATGTGTTTTTTCTGTGATCCTTTCACGAAATTCATATTTTTTCAGCAAAATTTGTGTTTTTTTCGCGATTCTTTAAAGAAATGTTTTTTCCCATGACCCTTTAACAAAATTTGCACTTTTTTCTGCGGTCCTTTGATAATATTTCCATTTTTCCAGCTATCCTTTGCCAAAAATCGTCTTTTTACTGCGATCCTTTGATGAAAATCGTGTTTTTAGTGCGATTCCAGGGGAGAACCCTCCCAGTTTTTATTATGTGTTTTTTCTGCAGTCGTTTGACGAAATTCGCATTTTTTCCACTTCTTTACAGAATCGTTTTTTTTCCGTGATTCTTTAATGAAATTTGCATTTTTCCTGCAATTCTTTGACAACATTTCCTGTTTTCCCACAATCTTCAGACAATAATCGTGTTTTTTTCCCCCACGATCTTTTAATGAAAATCGTGTTTTTTTTTCGCAATCATTAGACAAAATTTGTTTTATTTTGAGATTCTTTGACAAATTTCATAGTTATTCCGCGATCCTTTGGTGAAATTTGCATTTTTCCACGATTCTTTACAGAAATTCCTGTTTTTTTTTGTGATTATTTAATGAAATTTGCACTTTTCCCGCGATTCTTTGATGAAAATCATGTTTTCCTCACGATCTTTTGATGAAAATCGTATTTTTCCCACAATTCTGGGATGGAGAAAATCCTTTCCGTTTGTAATTATGTGTTTTTTCTGCAGTCCTTCGACAAAATTCAGGCTTTTTCTTCGTTTCTTTGAACAAATTCATGTATTTTCCCCCCGAAATTTGCATTTTTCCAGTGATCCTTTGATGATATATCCGTTTTTCCTGTGTTCCTTTGATGATATGTCCATTTTTCCTGCATTCCTTTGACAAAAATCACGTTTTTTCGTGATACTTTGCGAAATTTTCACTTTTTTTCACGATTCTTCAACGAAATGTGTTTATTTTGTTATCTTTTGTCGAAATTTGTGTCTATTTCATGATTATTTGTCGAAATTTGTGTTTATTTCAAGATTCTTTGACAAAATTCATGTTTTTCCACAATCCTTTGACGAAATTGTCAATTTTTTTCAGCGAACGATTGAGGAATTGATTTTTTTTGCTGACCATTGTCAAAATTCATGATATTTTTTAATATCTGAATTTTCCACTAAATGTAACGATCTCATAAACCCGGGGCATACCCGAAACACAATCACCCCTGAAAAGCATTGTTTTTATCCAACATAAAACAGTTTCACTTAAAAATGATATTTAAATCTAATATAATTACAATGTCATAATTTCCTTTAGGTAACCAATTTATGCATTATTTTATATAAAATAAACATAGCAAGTGTATTCACTTTCTACAAATAAAAGAATAAATAGTGTCTTAGTTTCTGATTCTATTTTTGTAATAATAAATTAATAGCAATGTTGAGTCAAAGAAGAATGAAAGACTATCTGGTCAACAGCTAAATTGTAAATGAATGCATAAGAGAAAAAGAAATAATTGGCATAAAAATGTTAATCACAGCAAGAGCTTCTTTGGTATAGGTTGAATAACTGTTTCTGTTTTTTTTTTTTTTTTTGTAACTCATATATAGTAAATAAAAAAATTAATTAGGGATTGAAATGGCAGCAAAACTTTTCTTAAAAAGAAAAAAAAAAATTGAACCATTGAAAACTAATAATCCTCACTGAGAGGTAATAATCCTGTTATCTAAATATTTTGAGAATTTCAGATCCTTATATTTATTTTGTATGTGTGTATGAATATGTTTAGCTCAGTTTCATAATTTTTTTGGTTAGCATACACATACATGTATGTAGCAGGGTTGGAAAAAAAACATGTTTTTTTTAGAAAAAAACAAAAAACATGTTTTAAACGTTTAAAACGTTTTTTTTTTCATTGAACAGCACAATTTTGATTAAAGCGAGCAAAAATTATTAAATTAAATATAAAGAATGAAAATATTTTCAAAAAACAGTAAATAAGAAAAAAATTATTTAATAAATACCAAACATTAATTAACAATTAATTTTTTATTCTAAACTAAAACATCTAATTATTAAGTTCTTAAAAATTGTAACAAGCTTGGCAACCTTATCAACACCTAACTGGTTTCTAGTTTTGCTCGGCACAAAGCCAAAAGTTGAAAACGTTTTCTAAACCATCCACACAGCTGTATGTAATTGTTTTGTGATCAGCATGATATTTTTACCGACGTGTTTTTCAAAGCTTATCCACCAAGATAAAGGTGTTATTTCTACAAAATTGTGCACTTTATTTGGTTCTTGAACAGCGAATTTATGATTGGTAACTGACAGCATATCATTTTTATTTATTTTTTTGCATTATTATTAATAGCGTCAAACATATAACTGGAGAATGGAGCTGACTTAGTTTTATAGATAATTATAGGAATTAGTTCAGGACATAATTCAGTTGCAAGGTTCATACCTTTTTCTATCTCATCAATTGTAAGTGATTCTCTTTTAAAGCGTGGATCAGTAATGTCTGCCAAGAAATGTACAGATGTCATGGCCATTTCATATCTGTCTTCTATGGCTTTTTCAATGTTTTTTGTAATCATGGTAAGATTACTAGCAGCACATATTTCTGATATTTCTTTTTTTAAATCTTTACAAACTTCAACTACATCACTAATAATACAATTATTACTCTGAGCTTTGTCACATGAAATTGCAATATGTTTGAGTCTTTGGATATAATCTTCAACATTTCTTTTTAACTGCAAGTTTATGGACTTTCTTAGAAATATCAGAATTGATTTTCTCTCGATTATCTTTACAAATTTTGAAAATTTGTGACCAGTTGCTTATGTAAGACTCCATTGTGTCCAACATGGAATTCCACCTGACACCTGATGGTAACTCAAGCTTTTCAGCAACTATTTCCCGAAGCTTTGCTGAAGCAAAATGATCATTTCAAAAATATTTAACAATATCAAAACTTGAGCTTTTATATTAGAGATTTTATTGTCTTTTGCTAGAAGATTTAAGACATGAGCTGGACATCAATAAGTTAAAATATTCATATTATGTCTCTCAATCTTTTTAAGTTCATTTCTCATCTTCATGGCAGCATTGTCTGTTACAAAGCTGCCAATAAAACAACCATAGCATTCCTCTACTTTATTTATGGCAATACTTGCAAGCTCACAAAGATAATTAAATTCATGAGGATGGCCAGATGTTATTAATTGAACCTACTAAGTAAATTTGGCCTTTACAAGATACTGTAATTCCTACAACTGGCTCATTGTGAATGTTACTCCATCTGTCAAGAGCAGCACAAACAATCTGTTCTCTTAAATCATTTTTATAAGTTTTCAGCACAGATTCATACACTTTGTCAAGTAATATGCCTCCTATTTCATGATGATTTGGTGGTTTGTAGCCAGGTTTTGTACTTGACACCATCTTTTTAAATTCTGAATGATCCACACATGAAAATGATGTATTTGTTGCATAAATCAAGCGTGCAACTTGAATATCAAATGATTCTTTAATAAACATGTTTTAAACACTGTTTTAAATGTAATGTTTTAAACAACTGTTTTAAACAAAATGTTTTAAACGTAACAACCCTGTGTGTAAGTTTAGATTTTGGTGATTAACAGTAATTTTTCTAAGTACAAATGCAAAACGAGCTGCAAATAATATTTGTGTTGTGTCATGTATATTAAAGTATAAAATTAATCTTTATTTAAATCCTGTTTAACATGACATACCTTGTGTTTTTACCATCCCCAAGTCTACTTTAAATTACGACCGAATGCCATTGCTTCACATGCTTTTTGCCATAAATACGCGATTCAGTCACACTGTAACTGCTGTGAGTTTGAATCACTGTTACTTGCTGTTCTCGACTTAAGCAATGTTTCCTGATTTCTGATTTGTCGATGTTTGACGTCATCGTTCATGAGCCAATGGCATTCCACATATATATTGCACTTTATGTAATGGCAACAACTATATGCAGATTTCCATAACAAACTGGTATATCTAGTGGAATGTAACATTGCATCTTTTTCTTGCCTTTGCTTGCTTGTATGCAGTATTTAACTTAATTTTCGCCATGTAATTACGGCCTTGTAGCTTTTGCTACATTAAGATGAAAGCCGCTGGCAGTTTTTCTTACTGTGAACGAATTCTATTCATGTCTTAAGTTATTTTAAGTTAGTTCAGTGAAGTCATGCTGACAACATTCTTCATGTATATATTTTTATAGTTCATCACTAAATATTTAAGTTTACTCCTGCTGTGTTCATTCATTAAAATCTTCCACTCATATGCATTTCCACATAATTTAGATTCTACTGCGTCACATCTGCTGAAGGCTCGTTTATATAGATAAGAGAATACAACAGTAGAGTTATGGGCCCAGCGGCTCATAACCCGAATATTTAAGTATTTTTTTGGAGATGCGGAAGTGAAGAAAAGGTGGTTCCTGTTTTCCGTGGACTCTATTTTTTTTTTTTTTTTTTTTTTTAATGGAACTTTTTACTCATTTTTCAAAGAGCAATTTAACGAACTTTTATGCTGTTGGTTTCCTGTGAATTTAAAGAGTTGCTGTTTTTAACTGACGGGGGCTGATGGAGTCAAGTCAAAACACCACCCTGCTGACTGGCACTAACTGGGAATCGTGGAAGCATGAAATAAAAGTTCTGTTACTTCATTATGGCACATGGGAGTTCATAAAGCCTGAGGAAGTAACTGAAAGTCCACCTATTAGTGTTAATAAATCTGAAACAAAAGTAGTAGCTACTGGAGTGACTGAGTCTCAGGAAAGCGTGACCCAAGAGAAAACTGATGAAGTGAGGGAGAGTTCACCTGTTAAAAGTTCTGAATCTAAAGACACAGCTTTTGGGGTGACTGATGTGCTAACATGGAGAGAAAAGCAAGATTTAAATTTGAGGAAGAGTCGTGCATACACCATTATCTACCAGTCCCTGAGTTCCTAATTCAAGCCCTTGATATCAAGCACTACTGATGGAGCAAAAGCCTGGAAAAGTTTACATGACCATTTTGAGCCTACAACCAGAGCAAGGGTCATCCAGCTTCTTGACGTTTTTTTTAATACTAGATATGTTCCGGGAGAAAGTCTTGGACTTTTTTTGCATAGAGTCAAGCAGGCAGTAGAGCGACTCTGTGAGGTTGGACACCAGTTACAGCCACTCTATCTGGGATATCAAATGATTTGGAGTCTACCCGAAGAGTTTCAAGCCATTTATAGATGGAGCGACGTTGAGTTTGTTCCTGACAGAATTGAATCTGAGCTGTTATTAGAAGAGAATCGTCTGATGCTGTCCCAGAAAGATTTTGCAAATGTGGCATTTTCCAGCGAATCGTCTGTAAAACATTTTCCAGGTAAATTTAAATCCAAAGATCTTAGTAAAAGTAAAATTGGTCCTTGTTTTTACTGTAAAATGTATGGCCACTTAATTTCAAATTGTAAATTTAAATTAAGTAAATCTAATAATGAAATGTCTAATGATAAAAAAAAGTAATTCTGATGTTAATTGTAGAAGTTATTTTAATAAGTTTGGCTCTAGAAATTTGAAACCTAATTTTAAAAGTAAAAGTAATTTTAAAGATAAAAAAATTTCAAGACCTTTGCAAAATAGTAACGTAGAATGTAAACATGTTTTTGATTATACCTTCTCTGAATTGGAATGTAGTTTAATAGAACTTTCTCCTGAACTGTGCGAGGCAAATTCATCAGATCTGGGCTATGGAAATCCCCAATGGGTTTTTGATACTACCGCTACAGCACATTTTTGTAGCAATCGAAATTTGTTTTTCATTTTTGAGCCAGTATCTGATTTGCACATGTCCCTCACAGGTGGGGAGAAAGAATGTCCAGTTGAGGGAAAGGGGACACTTCAGTTTTTGATAAAATGTAAAAACGGTAAATTTAATCATATTATTTTAAAAGATGTTTTGTACAATCCTAACTTAAGAAGAAATTTACTATCTTGGGGTTGAGCTTGAAAAACTGGGGTTAATTTTGTGGGTAAGAATGGTGAAGTTTTTGTTTATGATAAAAATGGAAGTCAGCTTTTTTATGCTTTAAGGAAAAATGATCTATACTTTTTAAAGCCATCAAAGTATGTAACTCAATGTGAAGGAAATAACAATTTAGTCAAATTTTCAGCAAATCAAATAGAAAAGGTAGATATTAATGAATTATGGCATGAAAGATTTTGCTATATTAACAGTGAATATGTTGTTAATACAAGTAAACAAAAAACTGCTAATGGTTTACCAATGCTATCTAAATTGACTGAAGATTGTATTTCCTGTAAATTAGCTAAATCAAAAAGAGTGTCATTTAAATCAATAGGTTACATAAGATCCAAATCTTCTCTCCAGCTGCTGCATATGGATTTATGTGGCCTTTTACCTGTTTCATCTCATGGGGGAAGCAGATATTTTTTACCTATACTTAATGATTTTTCTAGAAAAGTTACTGTTTATGCCCTTAAAAATAAATCTGATGTTTTTGAGGCATTTCTTAGGTATCAAAATAGAGCCGAGAGGTTTTTGGATAGAAAAGTAGTCTCATCATAGCAGTCTAAACATCAGTTAGAACAGATGGGAGGCTGTAATTTTGTAACGATGAATTTGAAAAATTTCTAGATAGTCAGGGTATTTCCCATGAAAAGACAAACCCATATTCTCCTGAGATGAATGGCTGTGCAGAACGTTATAATTTAACTGCCCTTGACAAAGTCAAAACCCTTTTAAATTCAAGTGGCTTATCTCAGAAATTTTGGGCAGAAGCTCTTTTATGTTTCACATATGTATGGAACAGAGTTTGCTATAAAAATTTTAAGAAAACCCCCTTTTGAGTTATATTCTGGAAGAAAGCCGTCTGTCTCTCATCTGAAAATATTTGGCTGCTTAGCTTATGTTGGTGTACCTAAACAAAAAAGGAAGAAGCTCGATATGAGAGCTAAGCTTGGAATTATGTGTGGCTATGCACAAATGACTAAAGGGTACCATATTTGGGTTATAGGTGAGCAGAGAATTATAGAAACAATAAATGTTAGATTTGACGAGAGTAAAAGGGGGGTTGACATCATAAATAGCTCAAAACAAAATTTTCATTCTTTTTCTTGCTTGGACTTCCCAGAGGATGGTGATATCTTCCTATGATAGATGACTTAATTGAGTCAGAAACTAGAAGTGATAACATATCTAAAATGGAAGAAAGTAGTGTCAGTCCTGTAAAAACTAAATGTTTAACTCATAATTTAAATGATAGTTCAGACTTAATTTCTTGTAAATCTATTAATTGGATACGAACTGCTGTTCATAGAAAAAATGAACCGAGGACAGATATCTATTATGGCATAGAGGGGACTAAAGTTAAATTAAGATCTCTAAATGATACTATTAAATATTGTGCAGACAATAACATAAAATATGATTATGATTTTTTTTTATTTCAGCAGCAAAAATAGCCAATCAGGTAAAGTTTCAGATTTTTCAAATACAGAAGTTAATTTAATTGAAGTAAAAATCCCTAAAAGTTACAAAGAAGCTACTAAAACACCCGAAGCATCTGAATGGGTAGAGGCAATGAACCAGGAAATGCAGGTCATGTATGACCGCAAGGTTTGGGATCTAGTTGAATCGCCTGAGGATGCACTAATTTTGGGTAACAGATGGATTTACACAGTTAAGAAAAATGAAAAGAATGAAATTGTAAGATTTAAAGCACGCCTTGTGGCACAGGGATTTAGTCAAATTAAAAGTTTAAGTTATGATGAGGTTTTTAGTCCCGTTGTAAGTTTCTCAATTATAAGATTGTTTTTTACTATTTTTGTGTGCTTTTTCAAGTGGTTAAATGTACAAGATGTAAATAATGCCTACTTATATGCAGATTTAGATAAAGTAATCTATGTGTGGCAGCCGGAGGGTTTCATAACTGAAGAAGGTAAAGTCTGTAAATTAAACAAATCTTTATATGGTCTCCACCAGAGTGATAGACAGTGTTTTTTCGAAATAGATGATGTGCTTTTAAAATTGAATTTTATTAAACTTAACTGGTGCAATTGTGTTTATACCTATAAACAAACTTCTTCTTTTATTATATGTAGATGACATAGTCATATTTGGTAAAACTAAAAGTGATTTGGAACTTGGTGTAAGTTTGCTACAAAAGTTTTTCAACCTGAAAGTTTTGGGAGAAACAAAAAAGCTCTTGGGTATTGAGTTTGAAGAGGTAAATGACAAGCTGTACATTCATCAAAGTACCTACATTGATAAAGTCTGTAGCTTGTATTCAAAATATAAATTTCCTATGAGCAATGTGCCAATGCCCAAGGGGCTAATTTTGTCAAAAATAGACTCTCCAAGTAATCAGAGTGAAGTAAATGAGATGTCTGAATATCCTTGCAGAAATTTAATAGGTTGTTTAAGTTTCATTGCTGGTCATACTCAGCCAGATATAATGTATGCAGTAAATCTTTTATCACAGTTCCAATCCAATCCAGGTATGAAGCACTGGCAGAATTTACTTAGATTATTAGGCTATTTACAATATACTAAGCACTTTAAATTAGAATTATCTAGAATTAATGACTTAACAGTTTCTTGTTATTATGACTCTGACTTTGCAGCAAATAGAGATGATCGTGTTTCCATAGGAGGCTTTATTTTGTTTTTAGATAAGTCACCAATTTCTTGGAAAACTTTTAAGCAGAAATGCATTAGCCTCTCTACTATGGAAGCTGAATATGTTACTCTCACTGAAGCTGCAAAGGAATTAATATGGATTAGAAATGTTCTAGAAAATGAAAGTTTAAATTTAAATCTAAAAGAATGTTCATTGTTTTATGATAATCAGGCAGCTATTGCTTTTTCTAATTCACCTGTAGAGAATCAAAAGACTAAGCACATCCATATTAAATATTTGTTTTTAAGAAATTTAGTCTATGATAAAATATTTAAATTAAAGTATATCTCAAGTAAGTTAAATTTAGCTGATCCATTTACAAAGACAGAGGTTAAAGAACAATTAATGAAATTTTGTAGACAAGTTTTTGAGGTTTTAAGTGTTTGAATTACATTTTTTATCACTCTTTTCATTGCCATGTCATTTGACATGACATTGATGAGACTGTCTGTTTTATAGAAATATTTAAATATTTTTGAGAGTTAGATTCATTTTGAGGCCCAAGTTGGAAAGTAACAAAAAGAAAAAAAAAAAAAAAAGAGAGAGAGAAAAGTCTTATACAATTTTTGGTTACTTTGATCAGTGCTTGGCCAGTGAATTTATAAAGTTTTCCCTGACCTAGTTATGATTAGGCAGACTTCTTTTTTTGAATTAAATGTGTGTTTTTCATGTTTAAATTGTTGAAAGTATACATCTTTTGAATGTTTTTGTAAAGCCTTGGGGATACTAAAAAGCGGGCTGATTGTTATGTCATGTATATTAAAGTGTAAAATTAATCTTTATTTAAATCCTGTTTAACATGACATACCTTGTGTTTTTACCATCCCCAAGTCTACTTTAAATTATTTCTGAACACCATTGCTTCACATGCTTTTTGCTGGTAAATACGAGATTCAGTCACACCGTAACTGCTGTGATCTTGAATCACTGTTACTCGCTGTTCTCGGCTTATGCGATGTTTCCTGCTTTCTGATTCGTTGATGTTTGATGTCATCATTCGGAAGCCAATGGCATTCCACATATATATTGCACTTTATGTAATGGCAACAACTATATGCAGATTTCCATAACAAGTATATCTAGTGGAATGTAAAATTGCATCTTTTCTTGCCTTTGCTTGCTTTTAAGCAGTATTTAACTTAATTTTCGCCATGTAATTACAGCGTTGTAGCTTTTGCTACATTAAGATGAAAGCTGCTGGCGGTTTTTCTTACTGTGAATGAATTATATTCATGTCTTAGGTTATTTTAAGTTAGTTCAGCGAAGTCATGCTGACAACATTCTTCATGTATATATTTTTATAGTTCATAATTAAATATTTAAGTTTACTCCTGCTGTGTTCATTCATTAAAGTCTTCCACTCATTTGCATTTCCACATAATTTAGATTCTACTGCGTCACATCTGCTGAAGTCTCATCTATATAGATAAGAGAATACAACAATTTGTTAGTTTTGTTATTTGTGCTACTAACTAATGAAATTACTTATTTGCAATTTTTATTAATTCTGTAATTACTTACTGTTTCTTCTAGGCCATTTTTTTTTTATGCTGCCGCACCCTGCCTCTTTTGAAATTGGCAAAATGTACTCTGCCTTAAAAAAATACATATAGTTAAATTCACCTGTAGTTGTAGCCAGAGATTTCCTGTAAAAAACTTACCATTCAACAGTATTTCTAAATTCATATGCCCAAGATCTTGCAAAAATAATAGAACTTTATTTCTTTAGAAAAAACAGGATATTATTAAAATGTGTTGTTATTTAATTCTATTTTCAATTTGTGATTCATAAAATTATTAAAAATTAAGGAATCTTTATTTTATCATACTAAAAATTCTTTTTTTTACTTCTTATATCATTGCTAAACACATTACTAATATATTTCCTCATGAAATAGTGCCCTTTTTTGGAACTAGCATC
Source organism: Maratus speciosus (assembly GCA_963932465.1). Lineage (NCBI taxonomy): Eukaryota > Metazoa > Arthropoda > Arachnida > Araneae > Salticidae > Maratus > Maratus speciosus. The sequence goes on along the minus strand of OZ010796.1, from coordinate 259,700,420 downwards.
CTGCCTTTTTTTCTTTCTAAAATGAATACTACATTATTAATTATCATTTTAATAATTAAAGCTTAAAAATGTATAATATGTTCCTTATTAGAGAGTTAATTGTCTAATAATTATTAATTTGAAGTAGTGTTAACTATTTAATATTAAATGCAGCTTTTAATAATTTTAATAAATGTTACATATCACTAGTATTTAATAAAGTTTTACATAATTATTTCAATATTAATGTATATAACATTATTGTATGATACTAACTAATAAAACTACTAATTTGCAGTTTTTATAATTTATGTAATTACTAAATAATAATTATAATTTTATTAATTAAAGTGTAAAAACATGGATTATGTTAGCAATGAGTGGTTTAATGTTTTTGGAAACCTAAAACTCTTGGTAGCCATTCATTATTTGAATACTGGGGAAAAAATCATAAAAATCCGATTTAAATAAAAAAAAATCTGATTTTTTACACCCTAGCATTAGGATAAACTAGTTTCATCTAAAATCGCGTTTGGCCAGTAACATATATATTACAATCAGTAGCTTTGATATAATAACAAATTTTTATTTAAATACTTGATACTTTTTCTAGCACAAATGATGCCAACATTTTTTTTTTTAGTTTTAGCAATGGCTCATTTGTTAAAGAATTGAAATGCTTGCATCAGTAAGGAAAATACAAACACACATTTGAAAAAAAAAAAAAAAAAAAAAAACATGCACCGATTTTATTTAAGGTACAAAAACAGACAGTTTTAATAAAAAGTAATACCCTATAACAAAATATTTATTTTAAGGATCATAACAATGTTAGTAGAAAAATACTTTTAGAAAAGATACAGTTTGTTTAACTGCAATTAGCATGGAGAGAGGAAAAATTTAAAAATCTTTTAAATTCTGAATTATCTGTTTCATTTCTCAACTTGAATTCAGACAAGTAATTACATGCTGTTGTTTAATATTTCTTGTTGCAGCATTTTGTACTTCCCCACAGACGCTTCATTATTATTATTATTATTATTTTGTATCCCCTACTTTCTAAGTCTACAAAATGATACTTGTGATTTATTTGGTAAGTCCCAAATTTTTATATAATTAAATGCGTTGAAATGCCAGTAAAATAATCGATCAATTGGTCATTAGAAATCACATGAAACATGACAATAAATGAAATTAAAAAGTGAATGACAGTGAACTATGTTGTAATATTAATGATGCAGTTTGAGACAATGGCAATTTATTGTCAAATGTAAAGCATCAAATTTTCTTACTTTACATTAGTAGTGCAATAAGAAAAATAGTAACGAACGCTAATATGATGAGATTCGTAAAACTAGACATGTTCATAGTTATGTTCATATATATGAAAACACATTTCTTTGATCATCTCATACAATAATATCAACAGTTTCAATGTCTGCTTGAACAGCAAAATTGTTTGGATGTATCATGCAGCTAAAAGCTAGATTCAGTACATGCAAAACAAAGATTTATGGTTGCAACTGCATTGGTGTTTGTTGGAATAAAGAAAATGCGACATTTTTTTTTTTTTTAAATAATAAAAGGAGAAATAAGTTTTTTCGAATACACCACACATTTTCAGAACAGTGTACATGGCGTGTTCACAAAGTTTCAAGACTGGTCCTAGAATACAAAAGTTATTAAACATTTTTGTACAGCGAACTAAAATTCTTCAAAATATGACCCTTGGGCATCAACACACCGTTGCCAGCATTTTTTCCATTATTCATAGGCTCCCTAGAAGTCTTTGCGCGCAGGGCTGTTAAGTGACCTCGTCGAAGCCGGAATCGTGTCAAATTGCTTCTCTTTCAGGTCTTTCTTGAACCGGAGGAATAAAAAAAAAGGTCGCTGGAAGCGAGGTTGGGACTGTAGAGAGGCTTGTGGCAGTATTGTTATGTTAAACTTAGCCAAAACTTTGGCGGCTGCGAGTGACGAGTGAGAGGGCACATTGTTGTGGTGAACAATCCAATCTTCTCTGGTGTCTGGGCAGAAGTGCCGGTTCAGGTCGGTTTTACGCTAGAACGCATCACTATTTGAAGGATAGAGTCCGGCGTGCCCGCTCAGACACCAGATGTGATTGGATTGTTCACCCCGATAATACACCCTCTCACACGCCACTGCTGAAGTTTTGGCTGACATTAATGTGGCAATACTGCCGCAAGCCCTCTACAGCCCCGACCTCACTCCCAGCAACTTTTTTTGTTTCCCCGGATCAAGAAAGACCTGAATGGGAAGTGATTCGACATGATTCCAGCGATCCAAGCAGCTTTGAAGAAGTCCCTTAACAACCTTGCACGTGAAGACCTCTAGGGGGATTATGAATAATGGAAAAAACGCTGGCAGCAGTGTGTTGATGCCCAAGTAGTCCAAGAGCTGTTAAACATTTTAGGGAAGGTATTTGAGGCACCCTGAAAATTTGTGCAACACTTCTTTTGTAATGGCTGAATACAAAATCAAATGTCTGGTTGAAGGATCATGGCCCAAAAACTGTGCCAGACACGTGTCAAGTGCCATTTTTTTGACTACCCAAAAAAGGTATTTGAGGCACGCTGAGATTGAGACAGAATAATATTTATACTTAGAAAAAAAAATTTTGAAAACGACAGACACTTTAGTCGGCCCAAAAACTGTGCCAGACACGTGTCAAGTGCCATTTTTTGACTACCCAAAAAAGGTATTTGAGGCACGCTGAGATTGAGACAGAATAATATTTATGCTTAGAAAAAAATATTTTGAAAATGACAGACACTTTAGTCGGCACAAAAACTGTGCCAGATGCGTGTCAAGTGCCATTTTTTGTCTGGCACAGTTTTTGGGCCACGATCCTTCAGCCAGACATTCGATTTTGTATTCAGGCATTACAAAAGAAGTGTTGCACAAATTTTCAGGGTGCCTCAAATACCTACTCAAAAATGTTTAACAGCTCTCCTACTAAAGGGTCATATTTCGAAGAATTTTAGTTCGCTGTACAAAAATGTTTAATAACTTTTGTATTCTAGGACCAGTCTTGAAACTTTGTGCTAACACACCATGTATTTATTAAAGAAACATGATTGGAAATCTGATATAATAAAAGAAAAAATTAATATGTTGTTATATCTACAAATGCTTTGGAACAAGGGACATCGATATACAACTGATAACAATTAAAAAACAGAAATATTTTAAAGCTGTTTAACTGAAAAGGCTTATCCCCTTCTTGACCAGAAGTGCATAAAATACAGTTAAAGAAAAATGTGATTAAGGGCAAACTTCAGCATTCCTCTCTGATCATAAAATCTCATGGTAACATATTGAGAAATTTAATTAGGGGTTATTATAAATATTGAAATGTAGGATTCACCATCAGAAAGTAGATGCCAAATATAAACATAGGGTGTTTTCAAAAACTACTTTACTACTTTTTAAGTCTTTTTAAAAAGGCTATAAATTTTGAAAACTTTACCCAAGTGAAAATTTCGATTTGTTGTAGTTTTAAAAATATTTGAAAAATCCTACATTTGCATTGACTATTTTCTGATACAGTGGGGGACATAATTATAAGACACCTACCTAATTTGACATTACAGTGAAAGAAAAGATTCAGAGCTTAAAAATGCTTTATCAAATACGACAAAAACATAAATTTATTCTGTTATCACACGTAATTGTTTTACAGAAATCACATTTTCATACAATTTAATGAAAAAACTTAAAAACATAATGGACAAAATTATAAGACACCAACCTTTCTTTCCAAATACAGTGGTCAACATAATTAGCAGACACTAATGGTTTAAAAGAAAATCCTCTAACATGGTTATTCAATATTTGGTGGAGCCGCTATTGTTTTTTTATAACATGAAAGGTACGATTCGGCATCGAATCTATCAATTCTAACAAAATATCGCAAGACAATTCTTCCCAAGCACATTTTATAGCATTCTTTAAGTCTTCGACACATGTAAACTGCCTCCCATTTCGGTAAACCTCACGAGCTAAGATCCCCCACAAGTTTTCGATGGGATTTAAGTCTGGGGAGCGAGAAGGCCACGGAAGAACATTGATACTTTGCTCTGAAAGCCACTTTTTTGTCACGTGCGATGTATGAATCGACGCGTTATCGTGCTGGAAAGTGTAGTTTTCGCCACAAAGAAGTTCACCGTATATGGCTAGTTGATCTTTAAGAAGATTCTTATACTTTTTGGAATTCATTCTTGAATGCACAAAAATGATATCGGTTTTCCCTTGAGCCGAAAAACCAGCCCAAACCATTACTGAGCCTCCATCCATTTGGCGGCTCATTTGTACATCAGGAGACTTCCGTAAATCATGCCAATAATAGTGAAACCCGTCAGGACCATCCAGGTTAAACTTTTTTTCATCAGAAAATAACACAGTATTCAAGTATGGCCTGGACCCATTTGCAGGTCCAGGCCATACTTTGTTTAGCGAAGTTTAAACGGTCCATTTTGTGCCGCCTTAGAAGCGGTGGTTTTTTCTCCAATTTTTTAAATTTCACATAGGAAGCATTATGCAACACCCTGCGAATGGTTCTCCTTGAACAATTCAGTTTCAAAGCATTTTTAATGCCTGTAGTGGTCATCTTATTCTGTGTAGCGAGCGAAAATACATGGCGTCTGTCTCTCGAGGACAAGCAAGGAGTACTTCCAGATCTTTTAATCACAGATCCATTAATTCCCCTTTTCAAAACATTTGAAATTGCACATCTTGAGCGTTTAATAACTTTTGAAATATTATTAACTGAAGCACCAGTTCCATTTAATCTCCAAATTTCGCGAATTTCACTTTCTTTTAATTCTGTACCTCGTGGCATGTTTGTAAATGCGTGAAGTCGGTTATCATCTGCTTTAGTTAATTGCTGACGTCATAACAGCGTGCAGAAAATTTGCATATTGCACATTATTTTCGAAAAAAAAAGCAGGTGTTTTAATTAAAATGTTAGGGTGTCTTATAATTTTGTCCATGGTATTTATAATTTTTTTTATTAAACTGTATAAAAATATCATTTCTGTAAAACAATTACGTGTGATAACAGAATAAATTTACGTTTTTGTCGTATTTGATAAAGCATTTTTAAGCTCTGAATCTTTTCTTTCACTGTATGTCAAATTAGGTAGGTGTCTTATAATTATGTCCACCACTGTAGAGAAAAACAAATTTCAATATTTATATTAGGTAATGAGTAATCACCTAATTAAGTGTTCGCATAGGTTAACTAGAAATGGCAAAAATCAAACACATGTGCCATAGGTAGCACATAGCAAATAGCAAATCATTTTCGACATGGCATTGAATGAGGTTTGTAAATCAAAATAATACAAAACTTACAAATTTAGACTAGCTGAGTTTGCCTAAATTTGACTGTTGTAAATGGAAGAAACTGAAATGCAACTTAACCTGCCAATGATCATTGTCACCTCCAGGTGGCATATCTTTGAAACAACCTCTAGACTTAGATTTTAAGTAAACATGTACCATGGCACCTTTATTGGAATCTAGACGAGCTTAGCTAATCATAGAAAAAAGTCCAATATCTCCCAGATTTCCTGATATGATACTATAAAAAACTGTGTCTCATATTTTTTTTTGTTGTTGTTTAATGTTAAAGTTAACTAAATGTTAAATTGGTATAAGTAAGCTTTCAAATGATTGATTAATTTTTGCTGCTATGATTCAATCTTGTTTGTCACCCAAAGGTAACAGTCTGAGTTATCAACCACATATGCAGGGCCAGTGCAACCACCGGGCAAATGGTTGGAGACTTATTAGGGAACCCGATCCTCTTTACACAAATCAAAATAATGTTTCCTCTGTATAAAATAATATTTTTAATCTGGATTTCTTTCTAAATGTTTCTTCATGTGAAGAAAGTGAGTATTAACTTTATTTCTTACAGGCAAAGCTGATTTAGTTGTCAGCAATTTTTAAAAATAATTACGGATATTAAATATGAAAGTAACGGTATTTTTTATGCATTTTATCATGTATATTATATATTATTGTATAATATATACAATTAAAAATATTTTTTTTAGTGCAGTATATGTTATGGGCTCCGCTAACTGCTTTGCCCGGGCCACGCACAATGTTGTGCTGACCCTGCATATATTTACTTTTTGACAAAATTTGTTTTTTATTACTCTTTTTTAGTGAAAACTACATAAACACAATCTATAAATTTGAAGAAGAAATTTTTAAGTTTACAGATGGGTGTTAGAGGGTTAGTTCCACATTAGGTGTAGTTCCACATCAGCTTTTTTCTTTTTCAAATTATTAGAGGATTTGAAAAAGGAAAGATAACCAAGCATTATAAGCAAAAAAGCTGATGAAAAAAAATGTTACAAGTTAGAATTCAATTCCAAATGCTAAGAGCTGTTTAAAGAATCTGCCGCTTGCCATATTGGGACAACTATTCTTGTGAGTAATTAATTATGGAAATTAATATTTAAATCTTGAGTAGAAATTTGATATCAATTATTTGGCATCTAAGATGTAATAAAAGAAATTACAATTTTATTTTATTTACTTTCTAAAATATAACACCGTGTGTTACATAGGTGCAGATTCACAGTCAGTAGTCACCAGATGGTGACTAAATTTTTTGATGTGGCTGCTAACTTTCAGTATATAAGTTCTCGTTTTTTTTTAAGATTATTTTTCTTATAGAAAAACAAATGTATGTTTGAGGGGTATTTTCATTTTTATAGTGTAAAATGATCTCACACATTCACATTCTTTTTCATATGTACTTTCACTAGAGATCTGCACGGGCCGGCCTGTGGCCCGAAGGGCCTATTTTCCTTCCTGGCACTCGGGCCGGGCCATACTTTTTTCTGAAGACTCGGGCCGGGCCTAGTCACTACTCTTTACGGGCCGGTCCAGGCTCGGGCCTTACTTTTTTCCTGATGGTTCGGGCAGGGCCGGGCCTAACTTATTTTTCTGCACAGAGCCGGTACTGGTTCCTAATCTTCACGGCCAAAAATTTTCATTCCTAGTTTTGAACCAGCCCGTATGAAAATCATTGTCTTGGCGTGACCTAGTCCGTTCAAAGGTCAGTAAAATTAGGCTTGGCACAATTAAAAAAAAAAAAAAAATGCATACATTTTTAAATCGCCATTATTCTACAACTAAGCATTCAAATTCATCCTTTTTAAGGAATAGTAGATTTCTACGCTTATTAAAATATAGTTAAATTAAAATATAGTAAAACGTGTGAAAAAGAACCTACCTATGATGGAATCTTGTTTTAAACTGAAAAACGTGTTGATCCATGCCGAATTAATATACTACTACGTAAGAAAAGAATATATACCGTATATACTCACATATAAGTCGACCCCCTAACTTTCGAATGCAAATTCTGGAAAAAATCAAAAACCCACGTATAGTGGAAGAACCACACTTTTTTTATTAAGTTTTTTTCCATCATTTTTCAACTTCATTTATTGTATTAAGTGTTTTATTTAAGAAGGTACCTTTTACTATAATTCAATGATAAAAACTACTAACTTGCTAACAAAACTAACCCTAACACTTAACTTCAACAGCATGCCGGCATCCATATTGTTTACATTTTGTTTTTATGGTTTTCAGTTAAATTCATAGTTAATTGATTGAATGGTTGGTTGGTTACCAACAAGGTATCAGTTAAACAAGAAGCATTGTTTGTTAATATGTTTTTCAGGTTGCGCAGTGTTACTCAACTTTCTGTTGTATATGCAAAAGAGTTCCAGCATGTGCTGGCTAGTTGTGATTGATTGCAAACTACTATAAAATGAGAGAGTTTCTCATTCATGTCATCTGGTTCTTGCTTTAGTGTTGATGTTGTAAAATTGAATATGCCTCCAGATTTACATAATAATAAAAAGCTGTTAGTTTTTATTCAATGAAGTTTTCATTTCAAGTATGTATTCATCTACCCCATTTATTCTACAAGCCTCTTCACATTTGTAAATAGACATTTTTATTTTCTACTAAGAAGATGGGAGTTACCAGGTATTGTGTTAAGAAATTAAAGACAGTTAAAATTCATTAATTTTTAAAGCAATTACACTCTGCTATATAGTACTTAATCAAAGTACAAAGGGTTATGGAACCTAGTATTGCACCATTTTAAAGTCAGAATTTGATGAGTTTTAACTTAGAAATATTTCAGTGTTTGTAAACAAACATGGCTGCTAGCCCTAACCCTCAATTACTATTGACAAGACATAATTACCATTCTGGGTAACAAATATAAAGAGGATTCTAGAGTCAGAGGGTTTAATAATTTGGATAGATAAGAGTAAATGGCCAAAAGTAGATGACTTAGGTGAAATTGATAAATTTAAATTAAATCAAAGTAAAAGCAAGGCCGCTGGTCTATTGAAAACATACTGTAGTAGAGAAGCTGAGCTTCAGATAAATCATTTAAATGATCCTTCAGTTATATGGGATACACTTAAAACAAATTTAGAAATTGAGTGTAGGTCCTTAAAAGCATATAGGCTAGCAGAGTTTAGAAATTTAAGAATTCTTCCTGAAGAAGAGTTACCTACATTTCGCCCAATCCACAAAAAAGTGGACATGAGGATGAAAATTTAAATTTCCTTAAATATGATTGACATTTTGCACATTAACTGTTAAAAGTGTACTATTTCATATTTTATTGAAAAAGAATAAAATTTTTGTCATTAACACACTTATTTTAATTAATAAAGTGACACTATGACTGTGTGAAATAGACTGCACCAAAAATCTTTACATTTTATGGCCTCGTACAGCTGAACAAATATTCTGAAAATCTCCAAACTTAGATGTATATAATCTGACATCTATTATTGGGAGTTTTTGCCTGCAGAGAAGTGTTCACTAATCTTCGTTACAAGAGGTAAGCATATTTAATTACTCTTAATTATTGTGTCACACCCGCAACAAAAAGTTACATTTATATCTCCACAGAAAAATTTCTCTGACTGTAAGTTATGAAACTTTATATTCAAAAATAGTTTATTAGGGTACTTTGAATTACAGACACAAGAAAAATTTAATTAATATTTTAATTATAGTTATTAAGCGTTGCGGGCGTGACATGCTCCTGTTGCGGGTGTGACATTTAATTAAAGTCACACCCGCAACATCTTTTAAAATTGAACACAAATGCAATCTAAATAAATTATATGTAAATTTATGTAAGAATAATATACTGGAAAACATGTAGGTCACAGCACTAACTATTATACCCTTTGATTTAGTTGTGTGAACCTCAGTTCACATCATCAAAATTAGCATCATTTTAGCATGTGACATTGTGTGTAATTGATTTATATTTATTCAGTTTGGATTGATAAATTGTTGCTTCTACAGGAAAATAATATTTTTGTAAATGATATATGAATAAAAAAATAATTTAAAAGGCAAAATTTTTATGAAAATAAAAAAAAATTCCGCAACAATATTTTAGCAATTTTTTTTAATATGTATGTATGATTTTGTTATTTGATAGCATTTACCTTTTTTTTTTTCAATTTTTAAAATAAATAATATATTACAAGAAGATTTTTTTCAATTTTAATTCAAATTAAATAAGAATAATTGAAACTGTTATTAATTAAAATGTTTATTAAGTTAGCATAAAATGTAGATAGTCAGTTTGAAATGAACCAAAATTTAACATATAAGATTAAAAATTTCAAAGAATTTCAATAATATTGACAATTTGTTAAACATGTATTTTTGGACTTGAAGTGCTATATTTATTCAATTTATACATTAATTTCTTCTCTTTTGCAGAAGAATGAATAGCACAGAAAGGTCACGAAATCATTGGGAAAATATTAAGGAAAACCACCTTAAATACGCAGAATATCTACAAAAACAGAAGGAAAGCGACAAAGCAAGGAGGGAAAGGAAAAAGAAACTTAAAAAAAAAAATAAATAAACACATCAGCAGCCAAGAAAGAAAAACAATTTCAGCGACAAAAGCAGAATGAAAGAAGCAGCAAAAGAAAGTGTAGAGAGAAGAAGAAATCTTCAACAAAAAGTGTCACACCATCTCCAGCTATAAGGGCAGAATAGTCTATTGGAAGTTACCGAAGAGCACAAACTTTTGGTAAAGCTAAACGAAATCTTCGTTAAGTCCAAGGAAATGACTCACTGTAGTGAAAAAATTAGCACATGAGGAAAACATTATACTTCCATCTAAAGAAATATTGCAATAATTACAGAAAATGCACAAAAGAGAATTTGTTTGCTGCCACTTTCTGATAAGGACAGTGCTGTAGTTGGGTGGAAACGCCGTTCCCAGAAATATTTGGTTTGTTGCTGAAAAAAAAAAATCACATATGAGCACACACCTTTTTTTTTTTTTCAAGCGAAATGATACTAGCCTGGAAATGAGCCTAGAGCTAAATCCTTTTCTCCAGACTGTGAAAACTATACCCATTTCAACATCTGAATGCCAAGGAGCATTCAGCTGTATGATTAACATCATCACCAATGCGAGAAATTCACTCCTAATAGCACTAGTTCACTTATATTCATAAGCCGTGTAGTACCCCTCTTAAAAGAATTTTCTCCTGAGCCATATGTGAAATCTTGGTTGCTATCAGGAAGAAGATTAACAGACGAGACAGCTTGTCATAAACCACAGAGCACAGAAAACACCTCTCATTATCGTTCTTTATGGAAACTTCTAGGATAGATGTGCCAGTAAGCAACATATGGATTTATTTTTGTTATTTAGTTAAATTTTGATTCATAATGGAAAATGTTACTATGAGATTGATTAAATATTGCTTTTAGATAAATGCTAAACAAATACAATACTATAAAATCTAGAATATAATAATTAAAACTGTTAATTTAAAAAAGTCAGCTTTTAGCTAAGTGTTTTGAATTGCCTTTTGGCTCAGCAAAAGTCCGGCAGCATCAACATCTATTCTGTTATAAGGTGAGTTCCCACAAATATTTTTTCCCAACTACAGCACTGGATAAGGATATAATATCCATTAATAATAAAAGTGAAGTTGGAGGTTTTTTGAAGTAGTTTTGTTCTCCACATTAAAAAACAACAACAACAACAAAAAAAAACAGCGAAAAGTTGGTTGTGCAAATAAGACAAATGGGTGGTGATGATATAGAAATAGAGTATCTGAAAAAAATTTCAGAAAATGTGTATGTTTGGCCAAATCAGCCAGATGTATCCTGGGAGAAACAGAGCATTATTATATAAAAAAAAAGCTGCCACCGGCAGAAATTATAAATTCAAGATCAGAAATGAAATTTGTTTGATTTTTTTTAGTTTGATATTATAATTGTATTATTCATTAATTGGTTAATTAAAAAAACCCTGCTTTGTAAATATTTGTGTATGTCATTATTTTATTGCCCATACAAGTCACACCCGCAACGAAAACTTTAAATATTTCCTAAACAAGCAAGAATTGAGTAAGTAATTTACTTTTTTCATAAAATAATTATTTAACTATTACTGTCTAACATATAAAAAAAACAGTTCATCCTGTTGTTATAATTCACAGAGTTTTGAGTTTTTGTACTGAAAGATGAAAATGCATGTCCTTTTTATGTCACACCCGCAACAGGAGAGAATTATTTTTTTTAAAAATAAATAAAATACCGAGTAACTTGAAAATTTGGATTAATGTATGTGTAAGTGGTCCACATGGAAATCCATAAAAATTGAAACCATAGCTCAAAAATATTTTAGCTGATGGCTAATTTAGTTTGTGTAAATGTCACACCCGCAACTTTGGATTGGGCGATTTATAGTTAGGTTTGAGGATTGTTATAGAAAGTTAAGTGATACTGGGGAGTCAATTACTGAAGATCATAGGTGTTATCAATTGTTACAGTGCCTGCCAGAGGAATATTTTTACCTTGCAAGGGAATTTGAAAATTGTGTCGAGTCTAAATTTAAGTTTGACAATTTAAAGGCAGAAATTTTAAAAGAATATAATTGAAGAAATTTCCATGATCTTCACAAGAATGCTTATTAACTGTTGAAAGTAAAGATAAATTAAATCCTAGTAAACCAATTACAATTAAGCCAGGCATAAGGAAAAAGTTAACTTGTTTTTTATGTGGTAAAAGTGATCATTTTGCTAAATTTTGTAAAAACAAAACTTTAGTTTATAGAACTAAACCTAGAGTCAGTTCTTTCGTCTCTGAATTTATGGTAGATAAGTGTTATGCAAATGAACTTTTTCCTGCAAATAGAGAATGGACTTTAGATAGTGCATCATCGGCACACGTATGTCAAAATAAAGAATTTTTTACAGAATTAAGGAAGCCTCCAGCAAGTGCAGTAGTACGCATGGGAACCACTCCCCACACAGTACAGAGTATTGGTGAAGTTGAATTTAATATTAAAGACCGAAATAAAATAATGACTGTAAATTTGCATGATGTTTTATACGTTCCTTCTATGTATAGAAAATTAATTAGTATGTCTAAAATGGATTAGGCAAAAATGCATGCCCCACTAAATAAAGGGTTTCAAATTTTTTCACCTAGATGGAAATACTTATGGTGTGCTAAATTAAAGGGTAATTTTTACACTATAAAAGGCTGGCCTACTAAAGAAAACTTTCAATTTAAAGGGAAAAATGAAACACTTAAGACACAACATAATGTAAACTTAAGTAAAGAGAACAATTATAATAGTTCATATGCTTTAGACAGGAATAACATCATGCTCTGGCATGAGCGACTGGCACATGTAAACTTAAGCACTTTGAAAGATATGTTTAATAAAAATCTAATACAGAATCCTGGAAAACTTAAAGGTGATGAAACACGTTGTGAATCATGTGGAATAAGTAAAAGTACGAGAGCTGCCCACCCAAAATTACCACAAATTAGATCTAGAGAGCTATTAGAACTTGTACACAGCGATGTGTGGGGTCTGGCTCCAGTTACAACAAAACAAGGCTATAGATATGTTTTAACATTTATTGATGATTATAGCCGCAGGGCTTTCTGTTACCCACTACGAAATAAGGATGAAGTTTATAGTAAATTTAAAGATTTTATAGCTATGGTAGAAAGGCAAACTGGAAAGAAAGTTAAAACTGTCAGAACAGATAATGGGTTAGAATACTGCAACCGACCATTAGAATTTTTTTTATAAAATCTTGGAATCAAACACGAACACACCACGATTTACTCGCCACAAATGAACGGCTGTGCAGAGCGATACAATCGTGTGCTGTTTGATGGAATGAGAACATTAATACATTCAGCTAATTTAACAGATGATTTTTGGCTAAAAGCCATGATGGCAGTTAATTACATAAGAAATAGAACATTTCACACTACCATAAATGACATCCCCTTCAGGCGGTGGTATAATAAAAAGCCATCAATAAATCATCTTAAGAGATATGGCTGTACAGCCTATGTTCATCAACACCCACAGAAAAGAAATAAATTTCAGCCTCGTGCCAAGAAAGACATTTTTGTAGGATATGGGTATGGGACGAGTGGTTATAGAATATGGATCCCTGATGAAAATAACATTGTAGAAAGTAAACATGTGACTTTTGATGAAGCAATGTTAGAAAAAGCAAAAGAGCGTCATAATATTTCCCCGGAGTTTGACAATGATGATGATTTGGGGGGCAACAGTGTTTCAAGTCCTGAATTACAAGTTGATCCAAAATCAGTGCCTTTACCCCAACCAACCGAAGATGAGTTAGAAAAAGCGATTGAATTAAAAGAAGAACCTCGATCACTCACCCCAAGTCCTGAACCAGAATCAAATACAGTTAAATTTCATAGGATAAGAACAATAAGAAATAAAGGGGCCTTAAAGGGAAAAATTGACATTTATATTTTTATACCTGATGGGAAGACTTTAAGAAACCAAAGAGAAATGCAAGAGTATTGTCAGAAAAATAAAATAATTTATGACAAAGATCTAATAAGCTTTTCATATAAAGATGAATATGAGGGTCGGGTCCTATTATCTTAAAAATGGAAAGTAACACTAATGTACCAGATAGTGAGGAAACCTGCTGTGCAGAAATCATAATACCAACATCTCCGAATCAAGCAAAAACACTCCCTGAAGCTAAGTTTTGGAAAGAGGCAATGGATGCAGAAATTAAAACTATGATCGACCAAAATGTCTGGACATTAGTTCCACAACCAGAAAACTGTAAAATTTTAGGTACTAAGTGGGTATATACTCTTAAAAGAAAAGCCAGCGATGGGTTTGGAAACTTTAAAGCAAGATTAGTAGTCTTGGGGAGTAACCAGAGAGGAGGACTGGATTTTGAAGAAACATTCAGCCCAGTGGTTAACTTCCTATTAATCAGACTTTTATAGCTTTATTCATATGTATTTTGGGGTGGAAGCATTGTCTTCTAGATGTACGATGTGCATATTTATATGGAGCCATAGATAAAGATATATACATAAGACAACCTGCAGATTACATAACACTTGGAAAGGAAAACCATGTCTTAAAATTACATAAAGCATTATACGGCCTTCATCAGTCGGGAAGGTGTTGGTATGAAGAATTGCACAACAAACTCACAAGTAATGGTTTTAAGGAAATGCCAGAACTTACTTGTGCTTATTCTTATAAAAGAAAAGCAGTGGTACTAGTATATGTGGACGACCTGCCGATATTTGCTGAAAATGAAATAATTTTAAAAGAAGTAGTTTCTCTTATATAAAGTTTATGTGAAGTCGAGAATATGGGGCCCATTTCTAAACTTTTGGGTATTGAATTTGATATGACAAGAGACTCCATGAAAATTCATTGTAAAGAGTACATTGAGAAATGTCTTGAAAAATTTAATTTTAAAAACTTTACTAAAATCTCTCTTCCTCTCCAACCTGGAGTTGTTCCTTCTAGGAAAGATATGCCGACTGATGACAACCAGATGGAAGATGTTCCATACAGAAATTTACTGGGATGCCTGCTCTACATTTCCGGACGTTCCAGACCTGATATCAGCTATGGAGTAGCAGCTTTTTCGCAATTTGTTGAAAATCCTGGACCTATCCATTGGAAATGCCTTCAACAAATCCTGTGCTACCTTGGAACTACAAAGGAATTAGGAATCCAAATGCACCCTCAAGACCCTCCCACTCAGCTCTCTGCCTATGTTGATGCTAGCTGGGCTAGTGACCCGAGTGACCGCTGATCCTGGACTGGCTACTCTATTTTCTTAAATAGCCTCCCGATAACATGGCATGTGGTGAAACAGACCTGTATAGCTATGTCTCCGATGGAATCAGAATTTATTGCAGCCTCAGAAGCTGCTAAAGAACTTAAGTACTTGAATTCGACCTTAGAGCAACTATATTCTACTTTTAACCTTGATTCAAATATTATTGGTAACCAAAAACCAATATTGAAGTGTGACAATGCTGCTGCTATACAGTTCATTATGAACTGAGTTGAGAATATCAGGAATAGATACATAGATTTAAAATACATGTTTGTAAGAGACATATCTACAAAATGTGTTTGACATTATTCACGTTAAGTCTAAAGAGAATTTAGCTGATCTCCTTACAAAGTCTCTGTGCAAGGACTTATTTATGAAACTTAGATCTGCTTAATTAAACTATCGCACCCTGTGGCACTTCTATAAAAATGAAGATTATACACATGAAAAGAAAAGTTAAGATAAATATTTTTGGCCTGAACTCCTCGTACGAGACAAATTTTTAACCAAATCGACGTAAAAATCAATGTTTTGTAAAAATTCACTCGGGCCGGGCCGGGCCGGGCTAATATTTTTTTTGTACAGGCCAGGCCTGGAAATGTCAGCCTATGCAGACCTCTAACTTTCATATAACAAAATCAAAATAAGAAATATTGTTTTTCAAATATCCATTATCAGAAATGCTTAGCTTATACATATCTTGTTCAACTTTATCTTCTGACTGTACACAGTTTAGATTCATATTATACTTAATTAAAATTCAAACTTCAAGGATTTTATGATTAAATTAAAGATATACATTTGATGTAATTAGTTGTTGTTTTGTTGTACCATGAGTATACATTAAATATATTATTTTACCCTTTGAATTCCTGAGTATTTTGTTTAATTTTTTCTCATATAAATGACATTGTATTTATGTGTTTGTTTCACAATGTGGCTACTGGATTTTTTGGGTTTAAGAACCACTGACCCATTATAACATTATTAATTGATTCACTAAATATTTGGTTATTATCATGTCATAGTGACATAAATTTTTTTTGAAAAAATTTGACACGTTGATGTGAAAAGATTACCATCTGTAAGATAAGATTTCATGATCTATGAGAGAAAAACATGCATCTGTGAAGCCTACCCAGACCTGCCAACCTTTGAAAATAAGAAATCATAGCACACAAAATTCAAATTAATCTGGAGGTTGGTTGGTTGTTTTTTTTTTTATTTAGCGGCCATTTTTTGACATTCATAAAAGGAATAAGGTTTCTTTTTTTTTTCAATTTAAAATAGTAAATTTTTTCTTCTGAAAAATTTTATATGATTTTTAGAGTTTCTTCTCTCTTTGAAGCTTTTTTTTTTTTGACATTACTAAAAAAAGGAGCCTGGCTCCAATTTTTTTAGCCCAATGCTGTAAATTTTGACGAAATTCGTGATTTTTTTTTCCCCCACGATCATTTCAATATATTCACAATTTTTTCCCACAATCGCCGTAATTCACGTTTTTCTATTACGATTCTTTGCTGAAATGTGAAATCCGCAATCTTACCGCGAACTTTTGACAAAATTCGCATTTTTTACTGCGATCTTTTGACAAAATTCGTGTTTTCTTTCCGCGATCTTTCGATGAAATTTGCGTTTTCTTTCTGCGTTATTTTGACATAATTTGCGCTTTCTTTCCTAGATATTTTGACGAAATTCACGTTTTTACCGCAATCTTTTGACGAAATTTATTTTCTTCTGTGACCAATTGACGAAATTAATTTTTCTCACACGTTCATTTGTCCAAATTCGCGATAGTTTATCGAAACCGATCAGCAAAACTCGCAAGAGTTTTGCACGACCGAACGGCAAAATTCACGATAGTTTCGCCCAACCAATCGGCAAAATTCACGATATCTTTTTGTGACTAATTAACAAAATTCACTATTCGTTCCCAAGACCTTTTGATGAAATTTGTAATATTCTTCACTAAACAGTTTATCAATATTCGTGATTATTTTTTGCACAATTTTTTGACCAAATTCGCAATTTCTTTCTGAACTCTTTACGAAAATAGCGATTTTATTCAGCAAACAATTGAAGATAATTACCATTTGTTTCTGAGATATTTGACAAAATAACCGGTATTTTTCCACAAATTTGAAGAAATTCTCATTTTTTTTCCGCGACCGATTCACGAATTGATTTAGGGAATTCCATAAAATAAAAAAATTTGCGGACTTCCAAGAAATTTGAAAATATACTCGCAGAAGAATCATAGGTCTGAGGAAGATTTTACAGGGGGGAGTACTGCACATCCTTTTTCATTATACAGGACTCCCTTTCTGTGTGCAAATTGCGCGATTCCACACAATATTTCAAACCCTAACCCTCAAGAACACCCCCTCAAGAAACTCTTGAAATGAGGCCCCTGTTTCTAAGGAAGGGAATTCCTGATATAAAAATTTACAGATATACGATTCACACATGGTAAATATCCATTAAGAGGGTTTTATGCTAAAAAGTTTGTTTTGCAGTCCAGATTTTTTTCCCCCTTGAGCATTTTTTAATGTCCGAAGTTTCAGACTAATGACCGATATTTTAAAACTTTCCGAACCGAATGCTCTAAAATTTCGGAACAGAATCACTCTTGAAAATAATGCTGTGCAGATTAAAAATCGCAACAGAAAAAAAAAATACATTTCTGTTATTTGCCAAAAAATCATAGTTTAAGACCGATTTTCATAGCATCGTAGTTTATAGCTCCAAATTGTAACAACTACGATTTTTTCATAGCAGTTGGCAGGTCTAAGCCTACCCTCAAAGACTCATACATGTTAAGCTAACCATGTCTAATAAAGAAAAAAGTTACTTATTCACAGCACACATTTTTTTATGTCTATTATCCTAAATGTTATCTATGAACTTAATACTTCAAGTATTAGTACTATTACTGTATTAGAAACACGCAGAGAATTGTGTGATATTTTTTTGTTTCATATATTGCTCACCTGCAAGAAAAGTGACATATCTCGACAAAAGAAAATTTCACAGGAGAGGCAAAAGAAAATTTGCATAATTTTACTATAAGATGAAATTGCAGCACTTAGCTCTGCATGCAGGAATAAAAACATGCTTAAAACCCTTAAGAATGAAGACATAAGATGAGGTTTGGAGGGTTGGGTACTTTTACCTTCTCACACAATCCTCTTCTGCAGTCACAAATGGACATAGAGTGTAATAAAAGGATTTTCTGTATACCTACACTTATGAAACTGTTTGTGTAGCAAGACACACCTATGACAGACCTATTAGTGGAATAAAACGCAAAATGAATTTTTGTGAGATATGTCACTTTTCTTGCGGGTGAGCGATATGCTAACTCAATGTCCAAATGTGAAAGGTGCATGAAAGCTTTTACATTAAAATAAAAATTTAAAAAATAATTAAAGTTTAACTAAGTTTACCTCTCCTGTCAAGCGATGAATCCCATGTATTAATTTTATTTTAGCGCCATTGATTACATTCAGTGGATCCAAACAGCCAGAGTGGCGAATTAGAGTGTTCACATGTACTGGTAAAGGTGTAATTCTTTTTTTCAAGGGGTCATATTTGTATACACTGCCGTCTAATGAAGGCACAAGAAAAATTCGTCTATCATTTTCATAGACCTGAAAATAAACATAACAAAAATGTTAATAGCTATATTTTATATTATCAAAATCAATTAATATAACCAAAATGTTGAAAAAGATCACCTTCATTTTCTCACAAATAATGAAGAAAATCTTTTCCTTGATAATAGAAAAAAAAGGCCATTTGAAAAGTAAAAAGATAGTGAATTAAATTAATAACTTTAAAAATAAAAATTTCAATATAAATTATTACCTATATGTATTTATATTAAAATAATTTAAAAGATATGAAATAAAAGTAATTATGACAGATTAATTTTTCAGTCAAAATGTTTCTACATACATACAATAAAATACATTAATATCGCAGATAACCACAATCATCCATTGAACACTCTACAATGATCTTAAAGATCCTGTAGTTGTCATATCCTATAAAACTATCCAGTGAATACTGAAGAATGGGCTGTCATAATATCTCAAAACGAATGTACATGTGCAGTTTGATTCCTTGGCTCTTCTTATCCAGAATATAAAGATATATTACTGCCTTCAATTTGCATTTTTGAAATTCTTATGTGGATAGATATATTGCCACTGAAAGCATTTTTTTATTTAATAAATTAAAAAAAACCTATGATATATTCACTTGTTAGATGGAATATTTAAAAAAAGTCCTTCCGGCCAGTGCCAGGAGGAAGAGGTAGCTTTCATAATCCTTATTTAAAAAAAGCCAACTTATATCATGCAAACACACGAAGCTCAATTTAGTGGAAACCGAATATAGGAGATTCAATACTAATTTTTATCAATATAATGAATGAGAATTTCGCGAAATTAGTCAGCTTTATCCAAGCTGCTTTTCTTTAAAGTAACTTATATTTGGCTGCCAAATTCGGCAATTTCTTAAAGTGCCTGTCATTTTAAGACAACATGGTGGATGAGGCTAAGCAGTGAACTTGGTCGAGACCTTAGTAATTGCTGTGCACATGCTCACTCACATCGGAATCGGTTAATATATAGGAGTGCTGCCGCATGCAAAAAATCAGATTTTTCAAAATGTCACCCACAATAGAAATTGAAACTGCTATATCTGAGCCATTTTTTAAGGTAAAGACAAACAAAAAATGCTCCTGAATCCTTATATCAAGATCAAATACTTAAGAAAGAAACCTTTTTCAATTTCTAATTTTTTTGCACCTCACATTAAATATATATATATATTTTAATTTAATGGCTGCCATTTTGAAACAAGATGGCTGATGAATCTGGCCAGCGAACTTGGTCGAGGTGTTGATGTATACTATCCACATGCCTTCTTACATCGAAATAGGCGAATACGTGTGTTATCGCGTGACAAATACAAGATCGTTTCAAAATGTTAGCCATGCTAGAAATTCAAAGTGCTATAAATCAACCATTTTTTAAGATATCAACAAAAGAACAAATTTTCAGAAACAAAAACTGCTCTGGAATCTTTGTATCAAGGCCAAACACATAAAAAAAGCCTTTTTCATTTTCCAATTTTTTAACACCTCATTTTGAATTTTAAATTTAATTTTTTTTAAATGGCAACCCTTTTGAAACAAGATGGCGAATGAAGCTGGCCAACGAACTCGGTCGAGACAATGGTATGTACTATGTACAGACCAAGTTATATCCAAATAGGTTCATAAATACGCCTGTTATCGCGTGACAAAAATCAGGTCGTTTTAAAATGTCAGCCACAAGAGAAATTCAAAATGCTATTACTCAGCCATTTTTTTTTAGATATAGACAAAAGAAAAACTGTTCCGGAATCTTTGTATTAAGGTCAAACACATAAAAAAAAAATCTTTTCCATTTTCCAATTTTTTGGTATCTCATTTTAATTTTTTTATTTTTTAATTTTTTTAAATGGCCGCCATTTTGAAACAAGATGGCGGATGAAGCTGGCCAACGAACTCGGTCGAGATATTTGTATGTCGTACACACCAAGGTACATCCAAGTCGGTTCATAAATACGCCTGTTATTACGTGAGAAAAATCAGGACGTTTCAAAATGTCAGCCATGCTAGAAATTCAAAATGCTATAACTCAGCCATTTTTTAAGATATAGACGAAACAAAAACTGCTCCCAAATCTTTTTATCAAGGTCAAACACATAAGAAGAAAATATTTTTCAAATTTTCAATTTTTGGTACCACATTTCAAATTTAAATTTTTCTTAAATATTTAAATGGCTGCCATTTTTAAACAAGATGGCGGGTGAAGCTGGCCAATGAACCCGGTCGAGACATTGGTATGTACTATGTATAAACGAAGTTACATCCAAATCGGTTCATAAATACGCCTTTTATCGCGTGACAAAATTCAGGACGTTTCAAAATGTCAGCCACGCTAGAAATTCAAAATGCTATAACTCAGCCATTTTTTAAGATATAGACGAAACAAAAACTGCTCCGAAATCTTTGTATAAAGGTCAAATACATAAGAAAAAAATATTTTTCCATTTTCAATTTTTTGGTACCACATTTCAAATTTTAAATTTTTTAAAAAATTTTAAATGGCCGCCATTTTGAAACAAAAAGGCAGATGAAGCTGGCCAACGAACTCGGTCGAGAGATTGGTATGTACTATGTACACACCGAATTACATCCAAATCGGTTCATAAATACGCCTTTTATCGCGTGACAAATTTCAGGACGTTTCAAAATGTCAGCCATGCTAGAAATTCAAAATGCTATAACTCAGCCATTTTTTTTAGATATAGACGAAACAAAAATTGCTCCGGAATCTTTGTATAAAGGTCAAATACATAAGAAAAAAATATTTTTCCATTTTTAACTTTTTGGTACCACATTTCAAGTTTTAAATTTTTTTTTAAATTTTAAATGGCCGCCATTTTGAAACAAAACGGGGGATGAAGCTGGCCAACGAACTCGGTCGAGACATTGGTATGTACTATGTACACACGAAGTTACATCCAAATCGGTTCATAAATACGCCTTTTATCACGTGACAAAATTCAGGACGTTTCAAAATGTCAGCCACGCTAGAAATTCAAAATGCTATAACTCAGCCATTTTTTAAGATATAAACGAAACAAAAACTGCTCCCGAATCTTTGTATCAAGGTCAAATACATAAGAAAAAAATATTTTTCCATTTTCAATTCTTTGGTACCACATTTAAAATTTAAAAATTTTTAAAAAATTTTAAATGGCCGCCATTTTGAAACAAAATGGCGGATGAAGCTGGCCAACGAACTCGGTCGAGACATTGGTATGTACTATGTACATACCAAATTACATCGAAATCGGTTCATAATTACGGGAGTTACAGTGTGACATAGGTCAGATATATATATGTATATATATATATCAATTTTGAACGGAGGGTGGTTTCGGGGTCTGGGGGTCATGATCGATGAAAATATACCAAAATTTTATAAATCGCTTTCCTCCGAACGGCTGCAATAGGTAGCTTTTTTGTAAAGAAAGCTACCTAAAAGCCAACTTATATTATTCAAACACACGAAGCTCAATTTAGTGGAAACCGAATATAGGAGATTCAATACTAATTTTTATCAATACTAAATCATTATGAATGAGAATTTCGCGAAATTAGTCAGCTTTATCCAAGCTGCTTTTCTTTAAAGTAATTTATATTTGGCTGAGATGTTGATGTGTACTATCCACATGCCTTCTTACATGGAAATAGGCGAATACGTGTGTTATCGCGTGACAAATACAAGATCGTTTCAAAATGTTAGCCATACTAGAAATTCAAAGTGCTATAATTCAACCATTTTTTAAGATATAAACAAAAGAACAAATTTTCAGAAACAAAATCTGCTCCGGAATCTTTGTATCAAGGCCAAACACATAAAAAAATCTTTTTCATTTTCCAATTTTTTAATACCTCATTTTAAATTTTAAATTTAATTTTTTTTTTAAATTACAACCCTTTTGAAACAAGATGGCGAATGAAGCTGGCCAACGAACTCAGTCGAGACATTGGTATGTACTATGTACAGACCAAGTAACATCCAAATCGGTTCATAAATACGCTTGTTATCGCGTGACAAAATCCGATCATTTTAAAATGTCAGCCACAATAGAAATTCAAAATGCTATAACTCAGCCATTTTTTTAGATATAGACGAAACGAAAACTGTTCCGGAATCTTTGTATTAAGGTCAAACACATATGAAAAAAATGTTTTTCATTTTCTAATTTTTTGGTATTTCATTTTAAATTTTAAATTTAAAAAAATTTTTTAAATAGCTGCCATTTTGAAACAAGATGGCGGATGAAGCTGGCCAACGAACTCGGTCGAGATATTTGTATGTACTATGTACACACCAAGGTACATCCAAATCGGTTCATAAATACGCCTGTTATCACGTGACAAATATCAGGACGTTTCAAAATGTCAGCCACTCTAGAAATTCAAAATGCTATAACTCAGCCATTTTTTAAGATATAAACGAAACAAAAACTGCTCCCGAATCTTTGTATCAAGGTCAAATACATAAGAAAAAAATATTTTTTCAATTTTCAGTTTTTTGGTACCACATTTCAAATTTAATTTTTCTTAAAAATTTAAATGGCTGCCATTTTTAAACAAGATGGCGGATGAAGCTGGCCAACGAACTCGGTCAAGACATTGGTATGTACTATGTATAAACGAAGTTACATCCAAATCAGTTCATAAATACGCCTTTTATCGCGTGACAAAATTCAGGACGTTTCAAAATGTCAGCCACGCTAGAAATTCAAAATGCTATAACTCAGCCATTTTTTAAGATATAGACGAAACAAAAACTGCTCCGGAATCTTTGTATAAAGATCAAATACATAAGAAAAAAATATTTTTCCATTTTCAATTCTTTGGTACCACATTTAAAATTTAAAAATTTTTAAAAAATTTTAAATGGCCGCCATTTTGAAACAAAATGGCGGATGAAGCTGGCCAACAAACTCGGTCGAGACATTGGTATGTACTATGTACATACCAAATTACATCCAAATCGGTTCATAAATTCGAGAGTTACAGTATGACAAAGGTCAGATATATATATATATATATATATATATATATATATCAACTTTTGAACAGAGGGTGGTTTCGGTGTCTGGGGGTCATATCGATGAAAATATACCAAAATTTTTTGAAATCGCTTTCCTCCGAACGGCTGCAATAGGTAGCTTTTTGTAATGAAAGCTACCTAAAAAAGAAAGATTATTGAATAAAGCTTTATTTTTAAAAAAAATCCATCTAACAAATGAAGATATCTTAGACTATACAATTTATTAAATAATGTTTTCAGTGACAATACATGCACATATTCTTATATGTATGTCACATGAATTTAAAAAAAAAAAAAAATGCAAATTGAAGGCAGTAATCATTAAGTCATCCAGAGGATGTCTGTAGTGGTCCTCGGACCAACATAAAAAGTCATCCACAAGATGTTGACAGGTGTGACATTTCGAAATCCAGGGGATGTCTTATAACTGACGTCAAGGCCATTTCATTGGTCCTCAGGATATCAGCTTGTCTTAAATATGACATCTTTTGGATGTTTTTGCGCTGTATGGGATTAGATTAAAAATAATTCTATTATGAAATTTAGGTAAACACAGCTATGTAATAATAAAATTATGGGTGTTGTAGATGTGTCTGACCGTATGACAGTGCATTGTAAAAAAACTGAACTTTTTAACACAGAATTGTTTTGTACTTTCTTAACCTAGTACAATCATGATACTACACTGTTTATGCAACAATGATAAAATTGTTCGGATGATAAGTCTATTAGAACAGCCACAAGAATGATATTATTGAAAGAACAGAGGAAAACATGCTACAGAGACAGACTCAGTTCATATTCTGAATATGAGTCACAGCTAAAAGAAATAAAAACCCAAAATGGATTAAAGTCATTTCTGAAATCTGGTACAGTTGAGCCCACTTATAGAAATAGCATTTGTGTGAAGAAAATTATTCCACTGAACATATAATATTAACCAAATTATATAATTCAAAACATGTTAAAACCATTAAAATAAGTAAAGCACTAAATGTTTTGAAAGAATGAAGTCTTTCATTATGAGATGCAAAGAAGATGCAATACTGCTTTGAAAGCAGGAGCAAGTCATAAGCAGTCTTGTGTCTGCTTTCAAAGTGGTAGCATGTCTTGCTTTAACCTGATGATGAAAGACTTTGTTATTTTGAAACACATAGTGCTTTACTTATTTTTAGGGTGTTTAAGAAGTTTTCAATCCTACTGTAAATTACACTGGTTTTTATAGCATTTTATTGCAAGATCATACTTTTATACATTTAAAAAATAATTAAAGAAAATCTCTTATCATTCAGTTTATAAAGTTTGGAGGGAAAATTAGGATATCATATTAAAAAATATATCCAACTAAGTCACAAATAGATGAAAATAAAACTTGTATACCAGAAATATATTTACCTCCAATTCAGAAAGACTAGAAGACAAAAACTTTTCTGGATCTAATACCACTGACCAGCACTGTAATCCAGAATTTAAATCAAGTGCAGTTAAAGACCCATCAAGAGTGGAAATTATAATAAAATTCCTAAAAACAAAATTATATATGAATAAAAATACATTAAACTGATTTCAAAATGAGAACTTGTAATATTTAAAACTATAAAAATAAAAATGAGCTTTATTTCAAAGACATGCTATTAAAGTTGAAAAGATCAAATCAAAAATAAAATATTTTTAAATAGCATCCTCTAAGTTTATTATCATAATATTAAATGCATAATAAAGTGAAATGATGATTGAGTTTCGAATGAGTATCTAGGAGGGGAGGGAAGAAAAAAACAGTTGTGAAATGCAATGGAAAACAGCTAATACTGATGTACATTTTGTGCAGGAACTATAGGAGTGATTTCAATATACAGGGTGTGGCTGGTATTTGAGAATACACACTATAAGTGAAATACCATCCTGCACATCACAGCTGTAAATCAAGGGTCTGTCCAGACTTTTCTCGCAGGGTCATGTTTATGTGAAGTTTTTTTTTTTTTTTATATTTGTGAAAATTCTATTCAGAATTTGTGAATTTGAAATTATTGTTATGGTATTCAAATTTCTGAGTATCTATCCTTTATGTATAAAAAAGCTAAGTAATATGTTCTTTCATGAGTTCAGCAGTTTTATGAAAGTCAGATTTTATTTTTCAATGTTTAAATTTGTGAAAGGTTTAGTTTGTAGGTGGAAAAGTTTTGTGAAAGGTCTATTTTTATGATAAAGAATTTTGTGTTGGGTCTTGTTTTGGTATGAAAAGTTTTATGAAAAGTCCTGTTTTAAGATGAAGAATTTTGTGAAAGATCCTTTAAAAGACCCAAATGTTTCCTAAACAGATCCCTGCGAATCCTTTTCTGTTACATGTAACCACGACAGAAGGTACAGTCGTGGAAAAAAATAAATAAATAAATAAACACCCCTTACTAACTATGCAAAAAATTATCGTAGAAGAAAGTTACTGGTACCACATGATTGGTAATAAAGTCTACATTTAAATGATGTATATAAAAGTTGCTTAGGGGACCATCTACATATTAAAATGAACCATAACTTTGTTTTTTTAATAGCAGTACACAATTCTGACAGCACAAGTGAACTCTACAACTTTCAATTAGCCTAAAAACAAATTTTTATGTAATTCATACAATAAGTTTACGAGAAATTAATTATAGGGGCTGTACTTTAGGGGCTGTATCCAAATTGAAGTTCGGTACTCGATTGTTGACTGAGAGCGCCCCCTTCTTGATCAAGGCATCTTAAATGCCACTCAAGCAGTCATTGAAGACTGCTAGATTACATGATAGCATAAGAAATTTCAAAATATCAAGTCACTTCTATCATAAACGGCCCCTTAAACCATCATTTTGCCTTTTTTAGGCATAATTTGAAAACTACTTGGAAGAAAAATGTGAAATTTTGGATATCCATAAAGCAGGACTTAATAAATCTAAATCCATAAAAAAAAAAAAAAAAGGAGATTGCAATTCATAATTTTTTCAAATATTGATTTCATAATCCATAATTAATATTACAAAATTTTTTTAATTTCAAATTCAACGTATTTATGTTTGGGTATTTTAGTATTATTGCTACACACAAAATTAGCACATCAGGAAATAATAAAAATATGAAAATGTAATTTAACATTAGAAGCACTAAATTGGGTACTGGGTATTGCCATTGAAAAAAATGAAGTTTGGGTTCGTTTTAATATGTATATGGCCCCCTAAGCAAATTTTATATACATCATTTAAAAGTAGACTTTATTTCCATCATTCGGTACTAGTAACTTTCTTCTACGATAATTTGTTGAGGAGTTAGTAGGGGGTGTATTTTTTTTTTTTTTTTTCCACAACTGTACACTAACTCAGGTAATGAAGAAGCATGTGGTCATCATCTCCTTGGCTGCAGGCCATTCCAATTCAAAGATTGCCACAGTCCCGAAAGTCACCCAACCTTTCGTCTTTAAAATAAGAAAAGAAATGTAGACTGCCAGGGGTGATGTGGCCATCATTTCTGACAGGGAATGACACTGTCAGCGATCTGGCATTATCAGGATACTGGAACTAATCAGTTGTGTCCAAGATGTGACTGCCAGGGAGCTGCAGATTGTCAAGGCCACTTATCCAATGTATGGCTCATGAGAAACTTCATTACAAGCCATAGGGTCAGGTGGGGTGGAATGGGTAATACTGTTTTGTGTCTGAATTAAAATCATACTATGTACAAAAATTATTTGTAAATCATGTAATTTATTAACCATTCAACTTTCATTTTAAGTTTAGAAAAAAAATATTGGCAACATTTAGTCCATTTATAATCAATTTTGAAAGTCACGTGGTGAATGTCAACATCACTTAGTGCTGCATTAACTTTATTGTTTCTTTTTATTTTATTGCAGAAATATATTTTTTTTTTTTGCTGCATAGTTTGTACATAGCAGTGTCCTTTATTGACTGAAACAAATGTGAAGAAAAATTCTTTATTTTTTTAAAGTTATAATTAAAAATGTAAAGTGGGGTGAAATGGGTATATGATTAGGCTTAGGGAAATAATACTTAGGAAAAAAAAAAATCTAAAAAATATTTTATTGTCCAAGTGATTGAAACATCAGATCCTCTTACTTACATTGTAAAATTACTGCATAAATCATCAGTAGGAAACTGCTATAACTTTCCTAACAAAGATGACAAGATAGAAATCGACAGTAAACAACTTTCAGAAAGCTTAGCCAGCCAACACTTAATAATCAGGGACATTGTGTATTTAATGAGAAAGAAATTGTCCAATATAATTGTCAATAAATAATTTAATGTAATAAAATATATAATACACTGAAATTTGAGTTATTGGTTGCTTTGAAAGCCTTTTAAACTTGGTTACCTATTCCACTTCACCCTATGGGGTGGAATGGGTATACAGGGTATCCACTCTCAACGGTGTCCAATGGCTAATTCTTAAACCTTTAGTCATAGACATTAATTCCAAATACAAAAATGTTTTAAATGACGTACAGAAATATTTTAAAAGTGATTTGTGTCAATAAAAACATTTCTTAAAAAATTAAGAAATTTAAATTTTTTTATACGGTCCCCTGGTCCTATAAGTTATATTTAATAAAATTTTCCTTTTACACTGACAAGTAATACAAAAAAAGTCCCGCTATTCTACGATTAAAATTGACCAAGTAATAGCTGTTTAAAGTTGGAGCATATTTTTTGCAGCAAATTGGGGGTCATTCACAAATTTAGTCAAAATATAATTTCGTCAGATATATTAAAAAAATGGTTGAGAGTAAAATTAACATTGTAATATAAATTTGAAATCTTTAATCATTCTGATATATTAATGCAAAATATACAATTTGTAATAAACATTTAAGAAGAAAAACAGAATTTTTGTTAAATAAAATTATGCTAAATTAACAGCCTCAATTCTTTACAAAATGATACATATTTTAAAATATTATTAGATTGCACTAACTTGCAAAAGTTGGGTTATGTCATGTTTTTTAGCTTTTGATAATTGATTCTTGTGTATTCTGTACCGCTGAATCCAAAAATTACCTTCATTTTTTACCATCATATAAAGATTTTCATGTAAATTTTAAAGTTAAAAAAAGAAAAATTGTAAGAATTTGATACTATAAAATAGATGTGATTGTTCTGTTTATAACTTTTAATGATTGATTTTTATGTATTTTTAACCATCACATCAGGATTTTTCGCAAATTGCAAATTTCAAAGTTAAAATTGAACCTCCACCCCCATCTCATTGGACCACTCAGCTGTTTAGCTGTAAGAATCCCAAGATAAGCAAAAATATTGAATAAAATAAAATAAAATAAAACAAAACAAAATAAAATAAAAAAAGTTTTACATATGTTTTATAGTATGAGATTTTCGCTATATTTTAACTTACACATTTACAATTTGCAAAAAAATTCTAACGTGATGGTTAAAAATGAAGGTCATTTTCATATTCTATGCTAAAAAGGACATAAAAGTCAATTATCAAAAGTTAAAAATTACAGCCATCTCCTCTACTTTATAGTATCCAATTTTTATTATTCTTTAACTTTGACAATTTATGATTTGCGAAATATCCTGACATGATGGTTAAAAATTAAGGTAATTTTAAGATTCAGTGCTAAAAAATTCATAAAAGTTAAAAAACCCAACAATCGCAGTCTTGTATTATCTAATCTAAAACTTTTTCTCAAACTTCTTGGCGGTAATCTATCCGAAATTTTTTGTGTTATCCTGTAAAATAAGTATAAATGGTAACCACCAAAAATCATAATAATATTAGATTGCTATCGGATTTGCGCCAATATGTAAAAAGTAATCTCGATCGGATATTTGAAAGTGAGTTAAAGTTCGAGTACAAATTTTGAACTGGAAAAACTTACATATGATCGTTGAAGTAACATAAAACTTATAAAAATAACATAATTTTTGTTAAAGGAAATCATAAAAGAAACAGCCTCAAATCCTGACAAAACAAAACATTTGTTATTTTAGGTAATCTGAAACTTAATAAATGTTAACTGTAATGCTTGTACGATTTTTTTCAAGGTGCAGATACACATGAAATAAGATCTTTGAATACTTTAAGCACCTGGTATGTTACCCCTCAAAGCCAAGCCGAACTCATTTGTTTTCAGAGCAGAAAAGTGGCATAAGTCATGCATTTTTAAAGTTTCATAACTCGCTCAATTTTAGTAGTATATGAATGGGACTTTTTTTGTCTTGTCTTTTTTTTGTCAGTGTAATAGGAAAATTTTACTAAATATAACTTGTATGACTGAGGGACCGTATAAAAATTTAAATTTTGTAATTTTTTAAGAAATTTTTTTATTGACCCAAATCGCTTTTAAAATATTTCTTTACCTCATTTAAAACATTTTTGTAATCGGAACTATATGTCTGTGACTAACGGTTTAGGAATTAGCCATTGGACACTGTTGAGAGTGGACACTGTAGAAACAGCCGTCAGAAAAACTTTTTTTAAGTTAATAAATAATCTTTTGAAAAACAATTATGATGAAAATGTGATGTCTATAAATACAATGTAAACACTGAATTGTTACTTTTTATAAATTCCTTTCCATTTAGGAATGATTCCATAATCATTTCACAAACTTGTATTTTTATACCCATTCCACCCCATCTGACCGTATGTGATGAGGAAAACACAGTTCTTGTCTGAGAGAAACAACAGGCCAGCCAATCACTTCCTGAACAAACTGAAATATCCGGAGCCAGAAAAGTTATGATTTTTCTCCAATGAGAAAACTTTGTCCAAGACCAGAAGGAAAACCACAAAGGTGATCAACTGATTGTACAAAATCCCAGAGTGTGTTCCAATCATCATGCATGCAAAATTTCCAGCCTCACTGATGGTTCTGACAGTTGTAAGCAGTGAAGGCGATGTGATGCCTCAATATTTATTTTTTCAAAATGTCAGAGTCAATGACGCAGCTAACACCAAGGTGTTAAACATGGTTGTGAGCCTGAACTACTGCTCTAGCATGAGGAAGGTTGTATGTTTTTCAACAAGACTTGCACCATCTCATACAGCCCAATAATGGATGAACAAAAAGTTTTATGATTATGTCATCCCCAATTTGTGACCTTCAAGATCCCCAGATGTTAATCCAATTGAGTAATACATACAGGGTGTGATTGAGAGAGACTCCAATAGTCATCCATACAATGCCGTTGAAGTTCTCAGGGCAGCTGTTGTAGATGAAATGCCAAACATTCCCAACACCCATCTCATTATTGCCTGCAGTCAGTTTCAATAGCATATAGAGGCTGTTACTGTAGCTAACAACTGTTTCACTGAATGATGTCATCCACTGTGTATGTGGTCACCTGCACAGAATGTTAAATGATAATAAAGGCTTATCTCCAGTGTCTGTTTCTGATTGCTGCAGACATGACTTTGTTTTCAAATACCTGACGAATCATGTAGATACAGTAGAGAGCCAGAAATCCATACTGTTTGGGAGAAGGCGTTGTGCAGATTTCAGGATTTTAGGTCATAAAAAGAACAATAATTAATAAAGGTTTAAAAAAAAAAAAATAGGACAAATAAAATAAAACAACATTAACAGCAACCCACTTTTATATTAGATTATTAATTTATTTAATTATAAATGAAAATCTTAATAAACAGAAAAAAAAAATATCTGAAAACAATATAAACAAAACAACTTATTTTTTAAACTTTGAAAACATTTGTTCAATTGTGGCCTGTTTCAAATCTTTAGTTTGTTCTAGTTTTTTTTTTTTTTTTTTTTTTTTTTTTGCAGGTTAGAGATAGTCATCAGTTCTTGCTCAGTTACACAATTTTGTTGCTTTGGTATTTCTCTCCCAAATTTAAACCCTCATCAAACTGAATTTTCTCAGAATTATCCAAGTCATCATCATCATCATAATTGCTTTTGACTCAGGGTTGCATAAAAGCTGGCTAAAATTTTAAAAAGCCACGCCGGTGGCTTTTATTGGTTTTAACCGGCTTTTTTTGGCCAAAATTGGCTTTTATACAGTGAAGCATTTTAATTATAACTGACACATTTTTATGTGTTTTTAATTAATTTTAAAGACATTTAATTGAGGTAGAAATCAATATAACCCAATTTTTCAATAATGAAGACATTAATATTGGAATAAAAGGGCATACCAATTGCTTTCTCTGGTTTACAGACCTTAACACCTTTTTTTTTCCTACCGCTTTACATAATTAAAAAGGACAATGGTTGCTTAGTTATATATTTTATTAACTAATTCTAAGGGATATTAATAAGTCTTATTTTATTTCTCATAAACATTTATTTAAATCACACAAAATCATTTAATAAAAACATCATTTATTTCTATTAAAACAGTATTATGAATAGCATATGCATTAATTTATACTGAATATGCACTATTTTAAATAGCAACTAGCTTTTCAAAATTCTAATGCAACAAGTTTTATTTGGAGAATTTTTTTAAAAAATTGTTCTCTTTATTTTATGCACTTATATATACTAAAATTTCCTCAAATGTTATATCCTTCGTAATTGCTCTTTCAACATTGTTCATTCTACGATTTTAATCTGTCCATATGGACATATCTGGAATAAGTTACATAACAGCTTAGTAGCAGAAAAACTTTTTACATATATCATTTTTATAAGTTAGAATATCAATTGCTTATTACTGGATGTTCTCAAGTATTATATAAGATAATTTCAGTTATTAAATACACATATGCTATTTAGTTTTAATCAATTTTAAAAGTAAACATCAGTATGTAAGAATGTTTCTATTTTGATGTGTGACATTTTCTTATTCTTTCATGTAATCTTTAAAATGTGTGGTATGCGTAGAGCTATAATAAAGAATTTCAAACCAATACTTTAGAGCCTAATTTAATGTATTCTTCTGAATATTTATATATTTTTTTCTGACATAATGCCTTCACAGTTGCATTCTAGCAGTTATAAGTACTTATTTATTTGACAAAATTTAATAGAAGTTTATATTTTTTTAGTAGAAAATATTTATAAGTGTATTAAAATGTCAATTTAATGTATTCTTCTGAATATTTATATATTTTTTTCTGACATAATGCCTTCACAGTTGCATTCTAGCAGTTATAAGTACTTATTTATTTGACAAAATTTAATAGAAGTTTATATTTTTTTAGTAGAAAATATTTATAAGTGTATTAAAATGTCAATTTAATGTATTCTTCTGAATATTTATATATTTTTTTCTGACATAATGCCTTCACAGTTGCATTCTAGCAGTTATAAGTACTTATTTATTTGACAAAATTTAATAGAAGTTTATATTTTTTTAGTAGAAAATATTTATAAGTGTATTAAAAATAAATCAATCCAAATTTTATATGGATTATCTATAAACCATCTTTTTGAAAAATAAAAGTTTCAAACCAACCAATAAAATGCCAGCAAACCTGTTTGGCTAGATTCAAAATGATACTTCACCAAATACTTTCAGATAATTCACCAGAAAAAAATATTGAAAAACAACTTAAATGATGAATAAAAATGTCTCGCATGTGATTAGATACAGATAGCAGAGTCAACGTCACTGAAATTCCCAAATATATTTCTCAAACCAATCAACATGCATGTGCATGTTCTCTTCACTTCAGTCCCAATTTTCACTGCATTCTTTGTAAACAGAGATGAAAACGTCCTGAGTCGACTTTGGAATGACATCATCTTTTTCTCAAAACTTCATTCTTTTAGCGCCATGGAGGAAAGATGTTTACATCTGAAAACCTGTGCGAATTTTGGACTCTGGTGGATTTAGGTCGGCAGATTTGTGGCTCTATACTGTATACGTAATATATCAGTTGCTTTCATACTTTTCAACACAAGTCTGGATGTCATTTTGGTTTTTTTTTTTCAGCCATCAGCATTGTTAGAGTGTAGTCATGGCAAATAAAGGGCAACAGGATCTGACTTTATTTCCATTGAGATTACAGATTCTCTCTTTCCAAGTTAGGACCAGTGGCTTGAGAGATGGGGTGTTAATGTCCCATTACATAATATTAATGCTGGAGTGCCGAGGATTATAGTAGCAGAGTTTAGTCAGAGAAAAAACCTCTCTTCTGTTTTTTAGTTCCCCTTTTGTTGATCTACTTCAAACTTCTACCAGCAGAGGAGAGAAGTATCAAAGTAGTATCCCGATATCCGGAATGCTAAACGATCTGATACTTAGTGAAAGCTTTCATTTTATAAAAATTTCATTTTTTTTTCATATTTTAATGAAGAGTTAACATGCTTTATAAATCGATATTTTGAATATTTTAAGCTTTTCCTCATACATCTCCAGGTACCGTAATATCCCATTAATCTCCCCCTCACCCCCCAAACACGGCTAAAAATCATAAAGTAATCGGAGAGGACGCTTACAAGGATTAAAAGTGGCTATCGAAATCTACCGCCTGTAGAAATCTGAAAATGTGTATAAGAATAGTCCAAAGCCTGCCCTGATATTCAGATTTTTCTTTTATTGTTAACCAAGATAATTAAAAACCTGAACCTAAAAAGTACAAAAAATGCGCTCTCCTTGTGACCCCACTTATGACGCTCCCGTGAAAGATAAGAATTGAATGTACGCAATCATTGGACATAAGTTCTCTTTTGGATCATTTTTATGACTTTGCATCAGCATAACCTTTAGAAATATAGGAAAACTAACTGCATATTCTTAAATTTCGTATTTTTCTGTTTCAAACGCTAAAATCCATTATAAAAAATTTTAATTTTAACCTTTAGAAAAAAATATTTTTGAAATATCACCTAGAATTTGAACACGTTTTCCGCGATCAAAAATCTGTTTTTCATGATAACGGCTAGAACCTTGGCAAGCTCTGACCTTTGACGTCATCTAAAGGCACATCCACAATTCGGCTAATCAGGAGAATGAGAGAAGCATTCGTTTTATCGTGATCAGCTGTGCAAATGGAATGGTAGAAAAGCAGAGGTTCGGAATCAGACAAGACAGAAAAGTGACACGGTACTTCGTGCGATTTTCTTTCTTTCTTTTCCTTTTTTTTGGGGGGGGGGGGGGGGGTGCTTGCTGTGTTGATTTATCTCGGTGCGAAGATGTAAAATCTTGCAGAAATATCCAATTCTTTTTGGGATACAACCTGTCAGTATGTGGTAATAAATGTGTAGCCAATATGTCCTGTTTGTAATATTCGCATTGATTTTTATCCCTTTATCGATGAACTTCAAAGGCAATTTTCCATTGTTTGACACTGCAGCCCAAACCATAACAGAGTTCTTGTTCTGAAAGCATTTAACAATTCAAAAGGTTTCAGGTATATCCTCGAGGATTGCTAAATATATAATATAATTTTTAGCATTATAACACTGTTAAGTGCAAAATAGCTTCCCATCAGAAAATATTATTCTGTCAACACTTTTCCTACCATGCCGCTTCATCAATTTCTTCCTTCTTTGTAATTTTTTTATACTTTGTGCAGCAGTCAATCCTTGAATTTTTCTTTTGCGATTAAGGGCGATAACCCAGATCTTCATTTATAATAACTTGCATAGTTCTGCAATTCACGTTCTTTTCTGCAGCCATTTTATTTGCAGAACGTTGTGGATTTCTTCACACCTTTTCGCAAATTCTTTTGATGCACTCTATTGTGAGAACTGAGCGTGGACGACCAGAGCTAGATCGATATTTACATAGCTATTAGTATCCAATAATCAATTTATAGTTTTATATGTAAATGTTCCATAAAAGCCAGAGCATTTTAATTGCTTAAAGGTTTTACCTGAGGAAAGCCTGCGATCAAAGAGCTGTTTAATCATCATTCTTTTGGCTTCCCTCTTTAAAATAATTTTAAATATTCGCTTTATAACCAAATCCGTCTGCACTAATAGAAGCTTGCCAAACCATAAAAAAGAGAAATAAATTATTTCCCAAACGATTAAAATTAATTCGTATTTTTTGAAGTGTAACAGTATTTAGTAGCCTCCCTGTATCATCAACAGTCCCTTCGCTTTTCATAAGAAAGGTTTCCATTTTGTTTAAAGAATAAAAGTTGTTTTTTTTAATAAAACTACATAAAAGTTGCCATGATCACAAAAATTCTTGGTACTTTTATGTTAGTCGGGTTCAAATCTCGCCAATAACTTTTTTTGGTACTTTTCTGTTATACGAACACCATGCCAAAATGTATACTAATTCGCCAATTATTTCAACCCTGATCGTGAAAAGGATTTTTATTGTAAACCATGCGAAACATTGGGATTTGCTATTATTTGCTATACTTTATTGTATAACAGTTATTTGTTCACTTATTTTAAGTATATATTTGTGATTTAGTAAAATAGTTCGTAAAAGCCTGTAGTTTCCAAATGTTATATTTTTAAAAGGCTCACTTTACTATTGACAGTGTTTTTTCTTTTATTTTTCAATTGTTTCAATTCACGTGATTTTCTTTTTGCGCCAACTATTACGCTTGGCGACAATGGTGTCCGTATAATGGAAAAGTACCCTTTTTTTTAACTCGTAAGTTAGCATTTTATTATTTTTCGAGTGGTAAATTAAAACAATACTACGTGGTTATCCCATTGACCAAAAATCTATTGCGAGACTATAAGATTAAATGCCAATAATGGTTGATCGTAAATGTCACATTCACTTGACTGGTGTTTACACCATCAAGTGATTTTTATTTCGATGCTTAATTTGTATTTGTATTTTTATACTAATTTATTTGTTCTTTCGTTATTTAAAATAAAAATTACGTCAACTTGTATAATTTGGCAAAATTAGTCGACGAAATAACTAAGTAGTACCGTATTTTTAAATTATTTTTAAAATGAAATAACAATAAATAAAAAAATAATAATAACTATAGAACAAAGTAATTTATAACTTTTTTTTTAAATAAAAAGAAAATAAATGTAAATAAACATTTATTAATGAATAAGCAACAATAGCCGGGTTACCATGTCAAGCAAAATAATGCCATTTTGGTGCCAATTAGGTACCCCGGTGCGTATATGACATCTGAGCCTAATATTTTTCTTTTTGTTTAAAAAAAAGAAAGAAGTGAAAGCCATTAATTTTACATGTTTCAGTTTTAAAGGAAAGTTTTGTATTAAATAAAATGATAACGAAATACAAAAAAAAGCATTGTTCTTAGCATAGATTTAAGGGAGGCCAAACTGGTCGCCAAATTAGTATAAAATTATAACCTTTTCTGAAATACGGAAAAAAATATCTGTTATGATTGAAATTTGAGTTGCCATCATTAGAAAAAAGTATTTAAAATTCGAAAAAAATTAATATTTCGAAAACTAATTCAAATTTAAAAATTCTTACCAGTTTTGAGATCTGTGGATCAATACGGATTTTTGGTGTTAATTTCATCGCAAAGTATTCCATATTTTAGGAGAAATCGCTGTGAAACATAATCAGTTGTTTAATCAGTCGTTTCATAGAATCGTTACATAAATTCGTTTCAATTCAGTCGTTTCATAATATCCGTTTCATTAGGATTTTATATATATAGGGTAGATTTATAATTTTATGCAACATTACTTTTTTATAAAAGAAAAAATTATGTCGTGTGTCAGATATATTTAATTAAAAAGAGTAATTTCTATGTACTATTATTAACTTATTACTGAAATTTCATTTTACAAATTTGTTATCGTTAGTAACTGGCTCCTAGATTTTCAAAAAAATTTTACACCCCTGTACAAATGCAAGTTCCTGAACATTGTCCAGTAAAAAATCTGTTTCTTGCTAAGATTTTCAGAACGTTTACAATCTCTGAAAATGATTGTCCACTCCAGACACCGATCTAGGATGAATTAAAGAACTTCCTTGCTTAATCAAAGGGAGTAGAACAGTTATTCTTGCTAAGTTGCCACCATATAAAATATGAATCGATTGTATTATTTATTTACTTTTATCGCTTCCTGAGAAACAAATAATATATGATCCTGTACAATTTTTTCACAATTTCTCTTTGATTTTAAAATGTTTGTTTTAGAATTTAAGAAAATTTTATTCATTTGTTTTAATTCTCAGAATAAGCCATGAAATTTAAAATTTGACTAATTAAAATTTTTTTATAACTATCCTCTTCTTAAATAACTCAAAGCAGATTTTTTTTCAGCATAAAGTTTACTTGAGAAAAGCTCTTATTTATTAGAATAAAAGTTTCTGTTTTAAATATTATGTAAAATTGTTTTAAAATTTAACATTTTAAAGCCTTTAAACTTTGAAATATAAAAGTATTCAACAAGCCGAATATTCGGTATTCAGCCTAGCAGTTACTATTCGGCTAGCCGAATATTCAATATTCGGCCAAAGTCACTATTCGGTGCATCCCTATCTGATACCCATATGTTTAATTTTTTCTAATTCGCCCTCCAGATTTATATCAGAAGAAACTCTGAAAGCACGATTAATTAGGAATCTAAAAGTGGATAATTCACAAGATAAAGAGGTGCATGCATCAAAAGGTATAAGGCTTAAATCCACAATAGGTTTTCAGTAAACTGAACGAATTAACTACCCCCCCCCCCCACCTCTCATTAACTCAACATCTAAGAATGGAAACCTCCCCCCCCCCCCCCCCGTTTCCAGTTCAAAAGTAAATTTAATATTATTGTCAATTTCATCTAACTGCTGTATAAAATCCATTAAATCCTCAATATTCCCCTGCCAAACAATGAAAATATCGTCTACATAGTGTAACCAAAGGAACTATCTTACGAGTGCTGAAAATTTTAGATTCGAGGGGGGCAAAATTTAAATTCCGCCAGAAGACCAGATATTGGGGATCCCATCGGAGCACCACATGACTGTTCATAAATAACATTATCAAATACAAAAAAGTTACTTGAAATAATTAGGTTCAAACCACTCTTTAAAGTGTTCTTCATGGGCAGATCAAAGGTTTCTGTAAATGATTTTCCTAAATAATCTAGCACAGCATGTAAAACCCAGTTTGTTTATGTTACAAAATATAATGACGCAATCCTTTATTCTGATAGCAATATATACAGTACAAAGTCTCAAATCCGGACATCCAAAATCTGGACGTTTTCCTAACTAGAGTTTTTGTAATTTTTAAAGTATTATAAATTTGGAATTCTTAAAACCAGATCGAAAACCTCCCCATTCTTCTAACAATTTTTAAAGAACAAAGATATTCATACTTTTTTCATTCCACATGTCTAGTTTCGACAAAATGATCTTAAGATCTGTTCTTCTGTAATGCTTTTCCAGGCTCGCGATACCCACATCAACATGCCTTGCTGGGATGGCTTTTTAAAAAGCCGTGATTTTTTTTCTCATTTTTGCATGAGAGAAAACTATTCAAATTCTATTCTTTTAAATATAAAAAGGACTTTGTGAATGCGTCAACAACCCACACAGCATTTTTAGTTTTCAGAAAATTTGCTTGTCTTGAAAAGTCTTGCTTTCAAAACCTGCAAAGTTGCAGCAAGCTCAGCATGACATGACTGAAAGTTCATAACAAGACTGGAGCAAGATAATGCAAACACCAAAGTCACCACACTTTGAACTTGCAGCTAACTTATCATGCAAGTTAAATTCATGCTGTATCAAATTTATTGCAACTTAACGGGAAACAAGTAATCAAAAATACTGCACACTTACTCAAAGTAGTAATCTTTCCATGCCACATCAACTGTTTACAACTGTTACAGACACTAAGTTTAACTCATTCAAAGGGGTCCATAGACCTGATCAGGTCTATTGATGCATATGCACCGTTAAGGAGCATGCATCGTTTTTACCACCATAAACAAGTTAGGGTAAAATATTTGTACTTTTCAATTCGAGCCTTTTTTGGTATTTGATAAGTACAGCCTTTAAAAAAAGCGATGCCAACCGAATAAAATTTCTGCTGATTGTCTATTATTTCAACAGAGGGATTTTTTGCTTTTGTCACTTTCGTGCATTAAAGACAGTCTTGCCATCAGTTTCACAACAAACTACTCATGCAAGTGGGTGATAATATACCTTGCGGGAGATTTGCTGTGAATTTCTAAATTCAAATTTGTCATGGCAAGATAATATAAAAAAAATCAAACTTGCTGCTAATTTTCATGCTATCTGGGAAGTTTACACTATTGAGTTGCAAAAAAACAAAAAGAATGAAAAACCAAACTCCTTTTTCCCTTACTGTAAAAAAAATCCATTTCTCCTATGTAAATTGACCGATTTCTTTCAAATTTTCAGCAAGTCAAAATAATAGTAAATTAGGCTGTGTAACAAATTTATATTAAAATATAATCAGTTATTAGAAAGTTACAACTCCTGCCAAAAATGGCCATTTTACAGAAACTGTGAAGAAAAACTATCTGTGGTTTGTTTTTGTTTATTCACCTCGCTCCGTGAAATCGGAAGTCGAATGTTTACACAATCAGATCATCAACTTTTGATGGATATGTTTTGCTATGCAGAAAGAAACCATGGAAAGATTTTTCTTTTTAACTAAAGATTTAAAGAAAAAGTGCTTAGTTCATTAGATGATGTCATCAAAGGATTGGAGCAGCGGAACATAGTTACAGGACAGTAACTGATGTTCGCTTATAGAACAAAGTGAAAAGATTATTGCCGAAAAATTGTGAAAGCAAAATAACGGACATGTTCAGTGTAAAAAGCAAGAGAAAAAGTAAATTTGTAAACTAAAATTTGTTGTAATTCAGATAAGTTTTATTTACTTTTATAAAAAAATTCTCAAATATCTACTTTTATTTTTAAGTATTATCTTTTCCTGATGTAAATAATTCGTGGAGAAAGGGGGTGTGCAGTGTAGATAATTTTTTTTTTTTACCTTTTTTGTAAAAAAAAAAAAAATCTATTAAAATCTCTGCTTTAATAATGTCATTTTTAGTATTGAAAATGCATTATTGACATAAATAATGTACTTTTTTATGAGGGGGGGGGGGGGGGGGGTAGTAGATTAATTTTTTTGACATAGGAACTGAAAATGATCTGAAATTTTGAATCGGTGAGGTCCGGAGGGTTCTGGATTTTTTACTATATTTTGATTACTATTAGTTTTATAATGATTTTAAGATCATTTAATATGTTTTATGATATGGCAATGAGCGTATTATGATGAGCAATTTAGGTTGGGTTTAGAAGTCTATGGAAAATAAGTTTGGTTTTCTGATTTTAAATTTAGAAATTTAAATTTTAAAAACGGTTATCTTATTTTTAGTTCAAAAAGGGTTTATTTTTATTTATTTATTTTTATCCTTTCATATATATATACAGATTTTGGCTTTATAATTATATTTTGTTCATTTCATTTCCCTGAAAAATAAATTCCTTTTGGTAACTGATTTTTACAAAAAACTAGAATTTTTTGTTTGATTAATCAAATAAATATTTCATTTATTTGATTATTATTATATTATTATTTTCTTTTATTCCTTGATGAATGATCAATTACAATTTAGTGCTGAAAAATGTTTTTAAAGAAATTATTGAAAGTGCTTCAATAGATCTTGATGAAAAAGGTCTTTCAATATCAGCCGTTTTCTATAGAATTCATCAAGTGTTGTTGCTCCCCTTAATTTAAATGAAGG
Source organism: Maratus speciosus (assembly GCA_963932465.1). Classification (NCBI taxonomy): domain Eukaryota; kingdom Metazoa; phylum Arthropoda; class Arachnida; order Araneae; family Salticidae; genus Maratus; species Maratus speciosus. Next base: position 259,658,907 of record OZ010796.1, on the reverse strand, counting down.
AAATCTGACTTATTATAATACTTGTAAATAGTGAAAATATCATATTTTAATGTATATGGTAATTGCATAAAATATAAAGTATAGTCACCCGGGGTAATTTCTGGTCAGCAAGTTTCTGGGGTAATTCCTGGTCATAGCCCTTTTTATGTTTTAAGAATGCTTCACCAAAATGAAAAAAATCATAGAGGTACTCTGAACTATCCTCATTGGGATTTATTACTTAATTATGAGTTTATTTATTTTGAAAAAAAAATCTTTTTGAAATGGCTTGTTAAATTTCTGTAAAATAACATTGGCCTTGGTTATGATACATTTTTACAAAGATCTTTGTCACAACTCAAATTTTAAATATTTTCCTTTTCTTTCTTTTTAGTTCAATTACCAACTACTTTAGCTATTAAAAAATAGTCTTGAAATTGTTTATACTATTTTAAATAATTTACAAAAGTTTGTCAAATATTGCCCCATGTATCTGGGGTAAATCTTGGTCGCCGGGGTAATTCCTGGTCAATGTTTTTATCATCATTTAATTCCTTTTTATTGTCATATTTAGTGATTTTAATTGTCGCAAACCCTCTGAGAATTAACTGCAACCACACTGTTCACATTTTAGTTAATTGTAGTTCTTAATAAAGTAGAGTCACCCGTGGTATCCTGGTCACTGAATTTCTGAGGTAATTCTTGATCATTTTCGCTTTTGTTATAAGAATAACAATTTATGAAACTGTAAAAAATCTCAAAGATACTTTGAATCCTTTGCTTTGAAATATATGCCTTAATTATTCATTTAGTAGAAATTAAATATTAAAAAAAAAATTATATCCAAAACTGCTACTCAAAAATTCTGCAAATCATTGATCTTGATTTTTACACATTTTACAACAGATCATTGTCATTCTTGAAGTTTTAATTATTTTATTTCAACTAATGGCACATCACAGTCTTTAAAAAAGATTAAAATTTTCCTCTGCTATATTAAACACTTTTAAAGAAGAAAACAGTAAGTGCTCAGAGAATAAGACACACTCTATGACTGAACAATTTAAGTAGAAATACCATCTCATTGCAAAATGGTGCATAAAAATTTACATAATGCAATAGAGGAACCCAATTATTATGCTGTGTATTATATTAAAGGTCTGTATTGAAAATTTCTTGAAAAGGAAGCCGAAAACTTCAGTTGGCCTAAGCAAAATAAAATTGATAACAAACATTGTTATTTTTTATGGACAAATAAACTTGCAAGTTATTAATAAATCCATTCACAATGGATACTAATGAAGTAATAAATACTGCTTATAAATGCTGTAAAGATACATAAAAATTCTTTGGCTATTTAATGTTTTGTAAAATGTACAAGAGTCTTTTGCACATCAAATAACTTTCTATTTATGCCCAAAACAATGTCTATGCTTTATTATTCCACAATTATGAGATGAACAAAACTTTTAGAAGATTGATTCTACTTATTTTATTACTCAGTCATAAAAAAAAATTAACTGTACTACTTTATTTACATGAAAAAGGATGCTGACCGATAATTACCCCATTTCCAGGGTAATTCTTGGTCATTTAAAAATTATAATTATTTTAATTATAAGTGCATATATATTTAAGTAAGCATTTTATAATATAGCCATCAGAGGGGGCTTATTCCACAAAAAAATTGGGAACAATATCTTTAATAGTTTTTATAATAATTAGATGTTGATGCTTTTTGACCAGGAATTACCCCGGGTGACCCTATTGTGTATAACTTAAAGAATATTTTGGTAGGAAAAAGTTCAATAAAATATGAAAAAAAAGTACACATATATATATATTTTTTGTTGTTGTTTGTGTGTCGAGCTACTCAGATTTTGTGAGCTACCCTTTGCTTTTCTGAATATTTTATCCTGCGGCCAAAATATTACTTAAGGGAGGGGGTGTTGAAGAAAATCGAACTATTATTATGATTCTACATAAGAAACACTAAAAATAGATGCAGATATCACTAGGTACAGGAAACCCCATGTATTTCCAAAAAAGCCTAAGATTTCTTCTAAGTTCCAACTTTGGATGGTAAGATCAGAAGAAATCGATCAATCCAAATTCATCTTCGGATGTAGCACTTTTTAGACAGTGAGTATAATACAGAGACCATCTGGCATTCCTTTCATGCACTGCCAAAGTGAAAGTGGTCAGAATTTTCCCACGAACAGCTGACAGAGGAGGAACGCATGCAAAAAAAATTGGGCAGGTACAAGGTCATCCTATCGGGTGACAGCTTGTAGATGATTTCACAGTGAAGCATTTCTAGTAGCCAGAAATTCACTATTTTTTCTGAGAGAAATCACAGGATCTGAGAGATCTTTGATTAGATTTGAAGTTAGTTAAGTTTGAACTTTGGTGAGTGTAAGTTGCAGGTCTTTACCTGGGTTGAGAATATTAGCCTCTCAGTAGTACGCTCATTTTCTCGGCAGCAGAGTCCAAGGGTAAAAGAGACTTCATTTCATGTGGCAGACAAAGCCGTATGGTCAAATTCAGAAACAGGCTGTCAAACAGCAGAGAGTTTTTTACTCTTTAGAAATGACATTTCGAAATCAAAGCTGATAGAATCTTGGAGATTCTATCAGAGAATCTTATAGAATCCAAGAATTATAGAATCTTGGAGATTCTATAAATTCTGAACTATCTAATCACCTTATTAGGACTTTGATATAACTGCTACATCTAACTAACTTTATTTATCATTAAACCCATACTCCAACTCATTATTTGTTGTGTATGTATACATATATTTAGTCAAGAAACCATTTTAGTGTTTTATATTAAATAAAATTTTTCTTCTTTAACTAAATGTTTTCATATGCCTCTGAAGAGACATCTACCACGCTACCAACCCTCATCTGAGGCTCCACAAGGTTAATTACAGACCATCTGGGAACTCCGGCGTTGCAACTTTGCTACCTCCTTTCGAAGCACGCTTAGCACAATGCCAAGTTTAAACTTTGAACAAGTTGTTGTTGTTGTTGTATTTATGACGGCCAATTATCTGCACTAGGGATATGGGCCCAGGGGGAGTGCCCTTCGTGGGGGTCTTTCTAAGGGAACCTAACCCATATTAACGCTTGGAAATCCAAGGTTCGAAGAAAATCACGAAAACTCCGAACGATTAGGCCGACGGGCGCGATTGGGATCGAACCCAGCACCTCCCGTCTGCCAGCTTCGAGAGCAGAACCTCTCAGCCACTGGTGGGGCTAACTTTGAACAAGAGTTTTTTTTTTTAGGTACACTGTTAAAAGAAAAGATTATTACTATGCTGAATTTGGGTTTATGAAATGCGAAATGAAGTTTAAATATGCACTACTTTTATTGTCAGTACCGAATTAAGTTCATCATAAACAAATTAGGATAAAATTTAAAAAAAGAGTTATGGGTCATTCCCCAATAAAAAGTCTATTACAGTCCTAGCATTATTTAAAAATTTTTGCTGAAGTTTTTTGTAATTTTTTTTTTTTTATTTTTATGAATATCTAAAGAATAGAAAATCTTTTAATACAATTTACTATTTTATAGCTATTCAATTTTGTGTCTTAATATTAAGTAATACACATGAAACCTCATCTCCGTGGCTTGTCCCCATTCACATTTTTAAAAATTCTTGTATTACAAAATGGAATAAATTAAATGTTAAATAGTTTTTAATGTGAATTCCTTTTTACTTTCTTCTATCTTTACAAGAAGAAAGTATTGGATTCATGAAAATTTTCGAATTCCGGTTTTCGACGGATTTACACGTTTTAGGGGTCAGAGATTCCAAAAAACATGTTTTTACAAAATGTCTGTCTGTGACTCTGTGAGTCTGTCTGTCTGTCTGTGTGTATGTGACGCAAATTTTGTGGGCGCTCTATCTCAAGAACTAATGCACAGAATTTAATAAAAATTTATATTCAGTTAGTCCCTGATACAAATTGATGCTGATTAGTTTTTGGTATAAATCGCTCAACAGGTGGCGCTGCTATGCTGCATTTTTCACGATTTTCGCAATAGCTCTATCTCAAGAACTAATGCACGGATTTTGATCAAACTTCAGATTTAGTTAGTCCTTGATATAAATTGATGCTGATTACGTTTTGGTGTAAATCGCCCAACAGGTGGCGCTGTTATGATGAATTTTGCAGGATTTACACGATTTCCCCAATAGCTCTATCTTAAGAACTAACGCACGGATTTTCATCAAACTTCAGATTCAGTTAGTCCTTGATATGACTTGCTACTGATTATGTGTTGGTGTAAATCGCCCAACAGGTGGCGCTTCTGTGCTGCCTTTTTCCCGATTGCCTCAATAGCTCTATCTATAGAACTAATGGACGAATTTTCACCTAACTTCAGATTTAGTTATATGTTGGCACAAGTTGTTGTTAATTAGGTTTTGGTGTTAATCACCCAATAGGTGACGCTGCTATGCAGGAATTTTCACGATTTTCGCTATAGCTCTATCTCAAAAACTAATGCACGGATTTTCATCTAACTTCAGATTTAGTTATATGTTGACACAAGTTGTTGTTAATTAGGTTTTGGTGTTAATCACCCAATAGGTGGCGCTGCTATGCAGGAATTTTCACGATTTTTGCTATAGCTCTATCTCAAAAACTAATGCACGGATTTTCATCTAACTTCAGATTTAGTTATATGTTGACATAAGTTGTTGTTAATTAGGTTTTGGTGTTAATCACCCAATAGGTGGCGCTGCTATGCAGGAATTTTCACGATTTTCGCTATAACTCTATCTCAAAAACTAATGCACGGATTTTCTCCAAACTTCAGATTCAGTCAGACGTTTACATAAATTGTTGCTGATTAGGATTTAATATAAATCACCCAATAGGTGGCGCTGCTAGACAGCCTTTTGCTGGATTTAGACGATTTCAGCGATAGTGATATCTCAAGAACTAATGCACGGAATTTCATATCTTTAGAATCCTCATGAGATGCATAGATTGCCATTTGATTTTGGCACTGTGATAGCAAATTTTGAAGTATTAACATGTGTGAGATAGAAGAAAGTTTTGGGATTGGTACATCCGACTAGTTAAATAAGTCTTGGCTAATCTAAAAATGGGTTTCAATAAATTAAATAATTTTTGAAAATGCATTTTTAAGTTATCAATTTGTTTGTCCCAAATGAAATTCTCAACACCATTAGTATCATGTTTTAGCTTTAAACATTCATTCACAGAAGGCAGTACTGGTCAATGCTTTGTATTAGAACAAAGGAAAAGAAGCTTCTTTGTTAGCTTTGTGGGGAAGAACTGCCATTTGATCTCATTTTAAGTTTATTTTATTCAAATAAATAGAAATTCTTCATTTGGTTATTTGAGATACTCCACTCCATTACTGCCAGTGAAAGGTAAACAATCTATTATATATATTTATTTTACATTTGAATTTAAAATGTATTGCAACACATACAATCCTGTGTAAATGGCATTAGTTTCAATTCAAATATTTACAAACAGTGCACCATTATATGAAATATCCTCACCTCCATTACATATACTAATCACGGAGGTGAAAAAGTGAAATGGAGGTGAGATTTAATTAAATATATGTACTTAAAATTAATAAAAATGATGATTTCTGTTATTAGATTGTTCAAGTGTAGCCTAGAATTGTATTTTAGTTGCTATCAAACAGTTCACGGCTTTCACTAGCTATGCTTTAATAATTTAACTCTATTGATTTAATACTTAAAAATTCTTAACTCAAACCAAGCAAAAAGTGTAAGAAGAAATAATGACTATTATAATTTTTAAAAAATTTATGATAGTTTTAAGATTAATCAGTGGGCATAATGATTATTATAATTCAAATGTTTTTAAATAATTTCCTGTTTTGAGATTCTAATTAGGGTTGGGTTTTTGACATGGCAGTGGTAAAAACCATGTTTTTACTGGTTTATTCTGTCAAAAACCTATCATTTTCGATTTTCCTAAAGTTTATAGTGTTGTTGTATAGTTCATACAATACATTTGTAGATTGATTTTTTTCTTGTTGTTCTTATTACTATTAATCACAATTACTTTGTTAAATTTATTTAAAAGAAGAGCATTTCCTAAATGGGAAAAAATGTAAAAATACAAGGAGTAAAAGGAAAGAACAATATTTGTCATAATCTCCACTAATATAGATTCTACCAACAGCAATGAACATTAAAATTAAATGATAATAAAAGGTTATTAGAGTTATTAAATAATATTCAATATACATTTTTAATAAAATGCATTAAAATTATTTGAGATGCAAAAATGCTGTTATATGGTGTGACAATAGATGTCAAGCATGAACTGTGGTCATTGAATAAATTTGAATATTTTTAGATATGATATTTTAAAATGCATATCTTATGTATTTCATAAACGCAATTAAGGTGATTTTCATTTTCACTTCAATAAGCAGAATCTTAAAATTGTAAATTAAAATTTTATACACACCTGTAAGACCGGATTTCAGGTGAAAGCTCTTAGACTTAAAATTTAACAGACCAAAACATTATTTAAGAAAAAACAGAATAGAATAATAATTTATATATATATATATATATAGACTATAGTTTTTTTTTGTTGTTGTTAACTTTAGTGCAAATATATATGAACCTTATAGAATGACAATTCCAGCACCTATATTTTTAGATATAAATTTATACCTGAATAGTCATGAAATATTTTTAAACCCTTGCGGACGAGCGTCACATATGGGGCTTCTTTTGACTTTCATGTCCTTGAACAATATTTTTTTATTTAATACACTTTTTTGTGTTTCATATACTTAGGAACATCCCATTGCATGATTGCACAACAATATTAACGAGATAAATAAGTTTTGGACGATGTTGGAGGTCCAAACACCTGGAAAACTCCTATACCATCCTGTGTCCCTGATGCTGATTTTTAAGTTTGGAGCTGTCTGGATAAAATTGTTTCAATAAAAATAATCCGATGTAATTTTTTTCTGAAACTGGAACTATTGTTTTATATAAATTTTTAGGGTTGTTATAATTTTTTTAACTCTGTGCCTAGGGTTTTAGATTTTTTACCATCCCTCTTCTAAAATTATACAGAAAATCACTTCAGATGCAGCCACAGAATTTTTTTCATGTTTTTTCTCATGCAGAAGTATGCTAGAGAAATGTCTAAAATTCTTCAGCAGGAAATTTACTGTAGAATTTAAATCAGCATTTAAATATCAATTTCAAGCATCGTGGCTTTATTGGTAGTCACACCATCCCCAAGTTTTATTCCTGCACTTTTCGAGATAAATTTTTTAAAAAAATTTAATTTAATCCAATGTTAACAACTATTTCTATAAATTAATGAACATTGTGGCTATCACTTAGTCTTAGCATGATTTTCCTAAAAATAGGTGGTAATTTTCCTTGCCGTTCCATCCTTACTGTCCCTTTTTACACCATTTCGTCCCTTTTTTACCTTACCGTCCCTTCTTTAACACCCCTTTAAGGCAATGTTATATAAAAATTCTTTATTAAAAGTACTACTTTGTTATTATTTCTTATTTGAATGTCCTGTGGGTAATATGCAAATTCATTATAAGTAAAAATTTAGAAGAAAATAAAAAGTTATAGAGGTAAAATGATAAGGAAAAACCTCAGTTAAATTTAAAAAAAATTCGCTGCTGACCATTTTTTCTTTATTTTGAATCATTAAGGCATTCGTCTATCAGATTAAAATGTTATTTTAGCAAGTTTAATTTTGTCAGATATTTTTCCCCAAAAGTCAAAAGATTGTGAGAATGCCCCATATTTGCTCATAATTATTCCTACCAGTTATTTTTTATTGTAAATTTTGCCTTATTTAATAAAGGCATTTTCTTGATTCATCTAGTCAAAATTTTCTGTTTTAAAATACCGGTGATAAAAGATTAAAAGTTCTGTAAAAGACACTCGCTGCAAAGGGGATTAAATCGAAATTTATTAAAGCTATCATAAAGAGAAACTATTTATGTCCTGTTTACATTTTACTTAAAATTATTTAGGCATTATTTAAAGTGAATTGAAAGAAATAACACTTTGTATATTTTTATAACATGCCTAAGACTGTATGAGTAAAAATCTTTTACCTTTAAAATTATTATTAAATTTAGAGATATTCTTAAATGTTTTATTTATTTTTTAATGTAGTTTTAATTAATGGAATTTTAGGGATCTACATTTCTGCTTAAAAATAATATTTATTTATTTACTTATTTTGTTAGTTTAAGGAAATAATAAGACTAAAATAAACTACTTAAAACAAAAATTGAGTTTTCACATGGTTTAAAGTTTAATATTGATTTGCAAATTTTAATCTCTATAAGATTTAACTTTGAAAAACAATTCTTATGCCTGTCTCCCAAAAGATGTATGTAATTCTCCACTATTAAAATATATTTTATTTCATTTATTGCTATTTAGAAATAAAAATAATCAATGAACAATTTGGATTTAACACTTTAAGAAAATTTACTTCTGAGGAAATTTCTGAAAAAGGTATTTAGTTTTAAACAGTGCTACATTCTGCTGAAATTATACACATTTTTTAATCTTATACTTATGGGTTATAGAATTTCTTCAAAAAATACAATTTTTATGGAATATGCCAAATAGCTTAAGATTATTGTAGAGATCTTCTAACAGAGATGTATAGATATTATTCTAATGCAATTCTTTTTTTTTCTTCTCAGATGGATAAATATACTTTAGAGTCTTTTTGATATTGAATATTTCATGTGAAACAATTTAATACTAAACATAGAATGAAGACAAAAATGTAAAAAAAAAATTACTACTAAAAATGGGTTTTTGACATGATGGTAAAAACCATGGTAAAATCCGGAAAAAACCGTCATGTATCAAGAACTTGCCAACCCTGATTCTAATAATAATGACTAGCATAATTCAAGTGTTTTAAAATCTTTTATGTCTTAATATTCTGTGAATGGGGCAAAATAAAACATTGGGTAGAAATCATAGTAAGCTGTTACTTTGATTTGATAAATGCTGCAATTTTTCTTTTTTGGTATCATGACAAAGAAAAGAAATGGGCATAGTAATGTAAAATGGTGAAAAAAATTAACAATCAAAAAAAGAAAGAGGGCATGCAGAGACTACGTGGTGAGATTAAAAATGATCCAGTTAGATATGAGGAATCAAAGACAAAGGAAAGAGAGAAGTACCATGCTAGGAAAAAAGCACGTAAAGCATTAATAAAATGACACCACAAGAATAAAGGAAAGTCAGAAAAAAATGGTGAGATAAGAGCAAGAAATCTTACGACATAAGCAAAATGAAAAAGAATTAGGGAAAAAGATACCCCTCCAGCAAGCCCATCTTTAGGTTTATCAGTATTGGTACAAAATGTGCCTTCAACAAGTAGAGAAAACCTGTATAGAAACAGACGAAGAAAATATATACGTGATTTGAAGAATGAGAATCTAATAAAAAGATGGAAAAGTACACGAAAAGAGCACAAAGATTTCAAATAGCAAAGTTGGATATTGACAATCACATTATAATACTCTGCCTGCTACCTGATACTAGCCACAGTCTACAACCATTAGATCTAGGATCTAGGTGTATTTTCCCATTAAAAAAAGCCTGGAAAGGAATTTTAAGAAAGCCGGCTACAAAATATATAAAAAAATTAAAATAAGCTACTTTGACAACATTATCTGTACCAATTTCAGATGTGAATAGAATTGTTAGATGTAGTTTTAAAGGAAAAGTGTCCAAGCCAGGATCGGGGGAGTACTGACAGATAAAACAGTTGCATTACATCTTCAAAAATAACAGGAGGAATGAGATACTTAAAAGTTACATAAATTTCAAAGAGGAAAAAAACAAAAAAATGTCCCTAGTCAACATCCTCTTTTGAATTCATTTATAATCGCCAAAGACGACAAGATATCTCAAACCATATCAATATGATCTTGAGTGTTAGTAAGATAGGAAATGAAGAAATCAATAAAGCAATTTTTTGGGAAAAAACCTGATTAAGATGGGAATTTATTTTCTTAAAGTATGTTAAGAAAGTCCAAATTTGGCAATCATTACACTTTTCTAGAATCAGATATGATTAAAATCCTTGAAGAACCAAATTTTAACATTACAAATTTACACTTTAATAAAATAAAATGACAGATAACTTATTACAAAGGTTGTTTAAAATATTTGTAAATAATAAAATGTCACTTTTTATTCATTAGTTTATTTTTTATTACACTTTTTCAATGTAACCACTTTACCCTACCCCCTGGAGTAAAGTGGTTATAAAAACATGCCTGAAAAAAATATGTTATAAAAAGGTGATATTTCCCAAAAATATTTCTGAAATGGATATGGATGTACTCTAGAGTAATGTAATGTAAAATAACTCCCAAAATTTTAGGAAACATTACAGAAATTCTGATGTTTATATCCTCTGAAAGTTAGAAAAGCCTGTTTTTATGCCCACTTTCCCTCACCTGACCCTACTATATTATTTACAATCTTGCAAGACTTAAAAGATCATTTCCTGATTCATGTTAATGAAAATTTTAAGTTATGGAGTTTTGACTGCATTAGTTGTGAAATAAAATAACCCAAACTTCAAAATGCATTTATCAATATTGATACAACCCCCAGACATATTTTAAGTCAAGTTATGGAGTTTTGACTGTATTAGTTGTGAAATAAAATAAACCAAACTTCAAAATGCATTTCTCAATATTGACACAATCTCCAGACATACTTATGTATATTATAACATGTTTTTCAAGACAGGGTAATGTAATTTTGCATTTAGAGTAACTGAGCATCACAGATGAAAGAAAAACAGACATAGGGATTTACAATAAGATTTTTAAAGTTTGTATAACATAACAATAAATATAATAGGGTCCCCCAAGAAAATTTAATTATGACAGTAGAACAGAAAATCATAAAAGATGAATTTTTGTGCAAATAGCTTTATTCTACACCCTTTAGAGTGGGAGTTATGTGTTTCAATTTTTCTTTCTTTGTCCATACTGTCTACTGGAAGCAAGGCAAGCATGTTTTAAAAATAACAGTAATTGCAACTTAACAATGATCACTTTTAAGCCATCCAAATTGTTTTTGATGCTTCTGAAAATTGAATGTACTATATTTTCTCCTTTCAGGATGATTTTCTGAGTACCAGATTAAAAAATTAAATAAAGCATATTCCATGCATCAAATTCACTTAATATAATTAATCATAGACAGTTTATATACGGCTGAATCCATATCAACTCAGGCAGGGGGGTTACCTTCATAGTCTCAGAAGTTTTTGAATTGAACATATGTTAAAATTTAAGAAAAAGTAAGATACTTGTATATTTTCCTTTTGCCCAAAAAAATTCCTGGCCCGAGATACAGGCTGCCAAAGATGACATCCCCGGCATCCTTTCTCATTCGCGATTTTCGATAAAAATTTTAAAGTGCTCTATCTCTAGAACGGTGCAAGATATTTTGTTGCGGTTTATTTTATTTTAAAGATAATATTCTTCTGTTTAAAATGATATACCCAATTTTGAAAAATCTATTCAACTTTTCTTGTGGCAATCTTTTGAAAAAAAAAATTTTTTTTTCAAAAAAAATTTTTTTTTTCGAAAATGCCAATCCTAAAAATTTTGATTTTTTTGCTGTTGATCAATACCATTGGGAACTATCTTCACTGTAAAGGAGAACTTCCACTTTTGAGTTTAACAAATTTTAGAAACATTTGAAAAATTCAGAGAATTTTACAGGAATTGTATACATACAGTTCCAGTAAAAGTCACTGAATTTTTGCTTATTTGTATCATATTTGTAAGGATAAGCCTACTATATATCCTAAGCAAGTTAGAAATTGCAAATGAGGTGCGTGCATAGTATTAACTAGTTTTATAAATATTCAGATCTTGGTGCAATAAGTGTTACACTCTTGGGCAAAAAGGCATGAACCCAGAAGCAGAATTTTCTGTGTCAGACTGCAGCAAACAAAAATTTATCTGCGACCCAATAAGCCTACTATCATAAGAAATAACAGAAACACTTAAAGTAAGCAAAATTTCCATTTATAAAGAATATATATAATATAAGGATACAACAAATACCATAAATCTAGAGACTTAAAGCAAATTTCAGCTATTTTTTAAGCGCAGCATTTATTTTTAAGTTGGTGGATTAATCTGCAAGGTTTAAAATAATCTGCAGCGCCCGCTTCCGTGCTGCACTGTTTCTGCTACTGGGGGCATGAATACAAAATTTACTATAATACCATATATTAAATTCAGTAATATGGAAGTAATATGAATCTATCTTAAAAGGACTTAATCGCCATGGCAACCTAAAATCATTGCCTATCATGGTATATCATTGAATCAATTATGTATTATAGGATTTTTAAATTAGAATGAAGAAAACTTTTATTAATGTCTTTTATATTTTAATTTGATTTTCATAGCATTTGAAGTGATACATACTTTATTTTCAATACCGAACATAGTAAAACAATCTCAATAACATATATCAATTACACAGCAATACAAATTATATTAATACAAGTTAGAGTTCAGACAGATGGGCAGACAAATCAAATCCATAAAGACTTTCAACTATGTTGGAAATTGTTAAAAACACATAAATAGGTCGGAATTTGACTTTTAGAAATTTATGTCAATAGACGGAAGCATACTTGAATACTTTCATACAACCCTGTATTTTACCTACTATCTTTATATACATGCCACTATTTAGCTAATATTTAATTAAGATTAAAACATCCTTAAAACCAGTGAAATCACACTTCCAGAGATTATCATCCATAGACGGCTATGTATCTAATTCTTTGCGTGGACCTGTATATCATTTTATCTATATTCTCCAAACATATCTTAGTATACTAAATGTAGTTCAGCATAAAAATGCATAACTCATTTAAAAATCACCTTTAAGCTACTTTCATTCATACTCAGTGAACCCTTAAGATTTCTTTTGTGTAGCCCTGTATATGATCTACAGCCTTTATGCACACAACGTAATATGGAAAAATTTAGTTAAACTTAAAAACTCAAACACAACTAAAAATGCACTTCCAGCAATACCCTTATGATTTCTTTTGTGTAGCCCTGTATATGATCTACAGCCTTTATACACACAACGTAATATGGAAATATTTAGTTAAACTTAAAAACTCATATCTCAACTAAAATTGCACCTCTAGCAATCATCGCTAATGTACAGTATTTCCAATAAGGTAAAGTATCCGAAATCTTTTGTGTGCCCCTGTAAACACTATGCACTTTCTATGACACAGGAAGTAATTTTTTGTAAACCTCTGCAATAAAGTATGTATCACTTTAAATGCTATGAAAATCAAATTAAAACATAAAAGACATTAATAAAAGTTTTCCTCATTCTATTTAAAAATCCTATAATTCATAATTGATTCAATGATATACCATGATAGGCAATGATTCTAGGTTGCCATGGCGATTAAGTCCTTTTAAGATAGATTCATATTACTTCCGTATTACTGAATTTAATATATGGTATTATAGTAAATTTTGTATTCATGCCTTTTTGCCCAAGAGTGTAACACTTATTGCATCAAGATCTGAATATTTATAAAACTAGTTAATACTATGCACGCACCTCATTTGCCACATTTGATATTGCAATTTCTAACTTGTTTAGGATATATAGTAGGCTTATCCTTACAAATATGATACAAATAAGCAAAAATTCAGTGACTTTTACTGGAACTGTATGTACACAGTTCCTGTAAAATTCTCTGAATTTTTTAAATGTTTCTAAACTTTGTTAAACTCAAAAGTGGAAGTTCTCCTTTACAGTGAAGATAGTTCCCAATGGTATTGATCAACAGCAAAAAAATCAAAATTTTTAGGATTGGCATTTTCAAAAAAAAAAATTTTTTTTTTCAAAAGGTTGCCACAAGAAAAGTTGAATACATTTTTCAAAATTGGGTATATCATTTTAAACAGAAGAATATTATCTTTAAAATAAAAAAAAACGCAACAAAATATCTTGCACCGTTCTAGAGATAGAGCACTTTAAAATTTTTATCGAAAATGGCGAATTGGAAATGGTGCCAGGATGCCATCTTTGGCGGCCTGTATCTCGGCCAGGAATTTTTTGGGGCAAAACCAAAATATACAAGTATCTTATTTTTTATTGAATTTTAACATATGTTCAATTCAAAAACTTCTGAGACTATGAAGGTAAGATTTTTTCTTTGGCTGCCTGAATTGACATGGATCATACCATACACAGTTTTTGAAATGAATATGCAGCCATCGAAACACAAATACAAAATAAAACAGAAACAACTGAGAACTCATTAACATATATAATCAAAAACTACTTAATAAATAAAAACTTTCCTGTATGCTAACTTTACATAGCTACATACAAATCATGTCAAATTAAAGGGGAAAATATCTTACTTGCAGTTACATTCTTTGCAGCAGCAACTGGTGGTTTTCTCAGAACAACTTACAAGTAAAATAAAAGTCAAAGTAATTGCAATCAAAAGAATAAACTTGTTCAAAAGAACAGGAGAATGCATATCTAATCATTTACTGTAAAAATTACACTCATCTGATAATGTGCTTTTATAGATTTCAAACTGCAAAATATGTTTCGATTGCAATTGTCAGTCCGCCAGCGACAAAGGATAGTAACAATAACAAATCCTGAACTTATTACGAGTGGCTAGTACCACAAATGTCTCAGTGATACGTAGCTTAAGCTCTCTCTAGCAACTCTACTTGCAATCGCAATGGAGGATATTCCAAATCTGGGTTCGAGGCTGAAAAACGTCACGTGATACCGGTAATTTACCCAAAGAATTTATAACTGATAAGAAGGGAAGATACTACTGCTTTGCCTTGTGAACTTTTTCATTGGCTAGCGGGGATTTATATTACACGTCTACGGAGACTTCCCTTCTTTACGCTAGAAGTTTTTACCTTGACCACGTGAGTTCGAGGCTGAAAAAAGTCACGTGATACCGGTAATTTACCCAAGGAACTTAGGTGCGTTTTCACTGGTCTACCCAAAGTCTAAC